>PVLC010017213.1:0-34212 GCA_004027655.1 Graphiurus murinus
AAAAAAAACTGTTGAAAGACAAGGGTACCTTTATCATTATATTAGGAGGTAAATATATATTCTATTTTACAGGCACTTGATTACTGTGCCGTAGAAGACAATTTTTTTTCTCTGTAAAATGTTTGCATTTCCCTTTGAAATAGATTTTACTCCTTTACTTCTTAAGTCAAAACATTCCTCATAATATGTATACCATAAACTGCTACAAACAGCCAGATTTATTTTTGTATTTGAAAGTCTTTTACAGCATTATTTTAGTCTTATGAAAAAGCAAATTGGTCATAATTAACATTTAGAAGGATCTTTTTGGTAAGCAAACATTTTCATTCAGTCTGTTCTCTGGCAGTGACTTTCATTTGAGCTGCTTGGCTTATAAACACATAATAGACACTAATTGTGGAAACCTGGAGCCTGGCACTCTCTTACTTTCATAGAATGTGAGCTGCTTTGCATAGGTTATATTTATTAGCTATTCTGGTTTCTGTGACTAATGTGGAAATGCTAACTAATAGTTCCCAAGGAGCAGATGAAATACACCTTAGGATTTAAATACATTTAGGGTTGGTACATGTAAGAAATACACTTCTGTTTAAGTAAACAAAGGTAAGAGAATCAAAGACAGTATTCATCAATATCATGACCAAGTATTTTTTCTGAGGGGCAAAGGTCAAAGTTGGGGATTGAACTTGGAGCATCCTGCATGCAAGGTAAGCACTCTACCACTGAGATACACCCTCAGCCCAATGAAGTATTTTACTAAGTGGTTTTCCTGGTAAAGAAGATATGGCAGCCTCATGGCAGGTGCAATCTGATGGTATTAAATAAAACTGGCCTCATAATCTCAATGTCTTAATAGAGTAATCTTACCAACACATGGATCTATAATGTGTTCCTGGTAATAATTGGAAGACTCTTTTTGGAGTAAATGTTGGTAGTGCACTCGAATCTCTAGGGGAAGCCCAAAGACTCTCCACTGATTTCCAACCTACCACCTGTGACAGGAAGACTTTCAGGTGCTCCATAGTCTCCATTTGGCACTTGTACTCTGGCTTAATCTCCTTCCTTAAATGGGCATGGGATTGTTGCTTTGCATCTAACCAATAGAATATGGCAAAGATGCTGGGATATCACTCTCAAGATTAAGTTACATTATATAAGACTATATTCCTAGCAGGCTTGCCCTAGAGACTGCCTTGATGGCTTTGAGGAAGTGAACTGCCACATTTTGGGTTGCCATTTGGGGAGGCTCACATGGCAAGGAACTGAGAGTGTCCAGGAGAAATTGAGGACATCAGTCCTACAGCTGCAAGGAACTGAATCCTGTCAACAAGCATGTGAGCTTGGATAGGACTTCACTGCTCAGATTGGATGGAAGCTCTGGCTGGCACCTCAATGGCCACAGACCATCTGACTAATCTGGCACAAAATACAGATAAACTGTCTCCAGACTCCTGACCCACAGAAACTAGGACAGAATAAGTATGTTTTTGTTTGTTTTGTTGTACTGTGAATTGAACCCAGAGGCATTCTAAGATATACCCCTAGTTCTATTTTATTTTATTTTTTGTTTGATTTTCTGAAACAGGTTCTCACTAGGTTGCTAAAAGTCTTATTAAGTTGCTAAGGGTGGTCTTGACCCTGTGATCCTCCTGTCTCAACCTTCCAAGTACTGGGATTACAGGCATGTGCCACTATGCCTAGTGAAGTCTTTAAAAAAAAAAACTGCTAAATTTGTGGCCATTTGTTATGGAGCCTCAAAATAATATACTTCTGGACAAAACACTCAACTTATGGTACAATGTGTTTTTTGTTCAAAATATTCACTGTCCTTTTGTGGGAGGAAATTATATTTCCATTGACATTGTACATACATGATGCCACTCCAGCAGAAGGAATGCACTTCTTTCTCTTTGAATTCAGGAATGACCATCTGATTTGCTTTTGCCCATGAAATGACTTCAGAAGCAGACATTTTGAGGACAGAAGCAGAAACTTCAAGAGCCAGCTTGGGTTTGGCCATGTTTCCCTTTTCTCTCTTCACTAGACTGTGTCTGACCTACATTGGACTTATAGTGGGAGCAAAAAATAAACTATTCCTTTTTGTAAGCCACTGAGATTCTAGGTTACTATAGTATAACCTGGTCTTTCCTCCTGAGAACAAGTAATTCTGCCAAGGACACAATTGGGTCAAGTTGCTGTGTAGATTTTTTAAAATTGTGTCTTCCAAGTGGCAGGCTCTCCTTAGATGGATTCCCTCATTGTATTTTTTTTCTTTGTTGGTGATTATGTCACATATCATTCTGTTTCTATGTCTTCCAGAAACAGAGACTGTGCAGTATAATAGTTGGACCTGGGTATTTTTGGAACTCTTCTCTGGAAAGTCATTATTTTGAGGTGAGAGTCCAGGGGGAAGGAAGGATGAAGTATACCCCTCAAGCTTTAGGAAAAGGCTCTTCCTGTGTGTTAATTTTTGCATTCTTCTCCTCTTTGTAGTAGAAAGACTTGAAAGATTGAACGATCAAGGGGAAAAGGTCAAAGAGGCTATTGCGTCTGCCTCTTGCCTGGATTATAAGTCCTGCAGTCAACTTTATCAGGGTGAGAAACCTAGTCTTTTTTTGTGTGTGGGGAACTGGGGATTGAATTCAGGAGCATTCTACCTCCGAGCTATACCCCCAGCCTATTTTTTATTCTTTATTTTGAAACAGGGTCTAACTAAGTTGCGGAGTGCCTCACTAGGTAGCTGAGGCTGGCCACGAACCTGGATCCTCTGGTCTCAGCCTCCAAAATGCTGGGATTACAAGCATGTGCCACCACGCCCAGTTAGAAACCAAGTCTTAACTGGTATAAAGAACATTTCTTTTCCCAGAATGTCTGCCAGGCTATGGCCTCTCAAAATTGAGCCATGTTAAGTAGTGGGTCAAGGATTTAGGGATTTTAGATTCCTAGCATCTCTCATTTCGGAGACCTATTGAACACTATTGATGGCACTTAAATGTTTAAGGATAGGAGAGTAGGAAAAAGGCAAGGGGATATGTTTTACTTGGATGCTACCTTAAATTAGTCAAAGCCAAGTATGTTGGTGCACACTTGTTATCTCAGTACTTGGGAGGCTGAGACAGGATTCTAGGTTTGTGGCCAGCCTCAGCAACTGATTGAGGTACTCTGCAACTTAGTGAGAGGATTGCAGGTTTGAGAACAGCCTCACCAAGTAGTGAGATGCTCATCAACCTAGTGAGACCCTGTTTCAAAATAAAAATAAAATAGGGCTGAGGATGTAATTCAGAGGTAGGCTTCCCCTGGGTTAAATCCTCTGTACCATAAAAAAAGAAAAGAAAAGAAACATAAAATAGGGCTGGGGGTATAGCTTGGAGGTGGAATGCCCCTGAGTTCAATCCTCAGTGCTACATGTGTGTGCATGAGCACACACACATAGTCATTTATAAAAGATAAGACATTTCTAGAATTTGCATTCTTGCCATACCATAGAATGCAGAATATTTCTAAATTCCTTTGAAAATATTTTAATATGAAATAGGGCAAATAGGAAATTGTGCATTAATTTCTACATGTTGGTTAACTTTGACTTATATTGACCTAAAATCACTCTAACTCAGACTACATGGGTTTGTAATTCTTATTTTGCCATTTATTATAAAGTTTAAAATATTTTAATATTTTTCTCTGTATATTGAGGCATAATTGACAAATATAAATTCTGTATATGTAACGTATACAACATGATGTTCTGAAATACACATATATTGTAAAATAATTACCACTATTAACCTAATTAACATATTCATTACCTCACACAATTACCAGAGAGAGAGAGAGAGAGAGAGAGAAAGAGAGAGAGCGATATAACATTTAAGATCCATTCTCTCAGCAAACTTAAAATATACATATAGTTCATATTACTGTGTTGTTCACTCTATCTTTTAATTGGCTATGTGATCTTGGGTAAGTTTATTAAACTTTCTATGACTCAGTGTCTTATCTATAAGATATACATATCTCCTATGATTGCTGTGAGAATTAACTAGCATGTGTAAAGTGCCTGCTTAATGAACCTTACCTACTCTTTCAAATAATTTTTCTTTAATTTTCTGATTAGAATAGGTTTAAAAAAACTTTACTGGGGCATAATGGCTCTACATAATATTGGCATTCATTGTGACATATTGATACTGGCTCATAATACAACTTGATCAATTTTATTATCCAGTACCTCCCTCTATGTTCCCCTCCCTCATTACCATACTCATCTCCCTTCTGTTTTCATGAGATCCCCTTTTCTCTCTGACTTCCACATATGACAGAAAACATATCACCCTTGACCTTCTGAGTCTGGCTTATTTCACGATGCTCTTTAGTTCCATCCGTTTTCCTGCAAATGACACAATTTTGTTCTACTTTACTGCTGAATAAAACTTCATTGTGTATATATACCACATTTTTAAATCCACTTATCTGTCGACAGACACCTGGGTTGGTTCCATAACTTAGTTATTGTGAGTCGTGTTGCTATAAACATGGCTGTGATGCATTGCTATAGTATGCCAACTTTAATTCTTTGGATAAATACTTAGGAGTTGTATAGTTGGATCATACGGTGGTTCCATTCCTAGACTTTTGTGATACCTCCATACCGATTCCCATAGTAAACCTAACCTACTTTTTGTCTGGTACTGGGGATTGAACCCCGAATATTTTACCTGTGAGCTACACCTTGACCCTTTTTATTTTAAAACAGGATCTCCCTAGGCTGCTGAGGGTCAGGCTAAATTGCCAAGGCTGGCCTTAAACCTGTGATCCTCCTGTCTCAGCCTCCCAAGTACTGTGATTACTGCTATGTGCCACCACACCCAACTCCTATCCTACTCTTAGAAGGTTAAGAGTAGGTTAACCTACTCTAAAAGCTCCTGGCCATATTATGGAAGAGGAGACCTCCTACAGCCAAAGTTGCACTTCATTCATCTGCACTTCTTTTCCTGTGCTTCCAGATTGGCTATATCACACATTTGTTAGAAGAACTGTAAAACTCACTGCTTTCCTTAAATCTCCTTTCTTGTTATAGTTCCCTACCGGCTGTTTGCTCTCTAGCAACAAAGTTGGAATCACAGTTTTTTTTTTTAAATCCACTATGCTAATGAAGGAAGAAAAAAGAAGTTTTTGCTTCTGATGCAGTCTCTTGCTTTCTTTGCACCAGTTCAACAGGTGAGCTTACTCTTACAGGGCCTATCAGCAACTGCAAGTGGTAGCATGTGTCATATCCAGTTGCCATTAGCACCCCTGCCTAGCTGTGTGGCATCATGGAACATCCTTCTTGAGCAAGAAGATGGACCTGGGGGCAGGACACAACTGGTAACTAATTGATGGGGATTGAGGAAAACTTCCTGGTATTTAAAGTAGGCAAAGGGTCTGAATATAGTCTGATGTAGTATCAGGGTCAGGTTGGATCTAAGGTTTGAGAGATTTCTAATCCAGGTGGATAGTGTTTGGGCCAAGGGAGGCCTTAGCATAACCATGATTCTATTTGGTGTTTGGTATCTAGGTTATCAGGATGGCTGGAAGCATGGCTCACCCCTGGAGAAAATATCTCTACAGGATTTAGGAAAAAGGTCAAGACCATACTTGCCCAGGATGGAAGTCTAAGTTGAATGAGGCCCAGGGGTCCTGCATAGATAATGGGGGTAGGTTAGCAAGGCTGTGGTTTATAGATCATTTTGGAACCAAGGGCACTGTTCACTCAGGGATGCATCCATGAGCTAAGGAGAGGCTTAGAAATGGCCACCAGGTCCGACTCTCACTGGACCAGGACTTGGCAGTGGCTGACCTCCCCAGAGGAAGGAACTATTACTGGCAGCTTGGATGAGACTGAGACATACATGAGTTTAAGTCTGTAATCCATTATTTTCTTTACCTTCTCGAGGCAGAGCCCTTGTATTTTTTAAAGGGGTCAAAAGCACAACCTCTACTATTATTAGCATCCAGCTGTTTGCTGACATGTGTGGAAATGGAAATTTGAAAGGAATGGGTCCTTGACCTCATCAGCATGTGTGGTTTCAACTTCTCTTATCTAGAAAAGCATTTATGTAGACACCCTTATCCCAAATCTGGCTTGAATAGCAATTTTTTCCCAGTCAACTGATTTTAATGTTACTCCAGTCAATTTTATTAGCCAATATGTGTAATTACAACTATTATCCTATTTATAAAATCCTACTAAATTCACTTGGGAGAGTTAAGGAAAGTGGTGGTTACTGTCTTAAATCTTAAGGGTATGTTTGATTTAAAGACCACATCATTGTAACAAGACCAAATAGGGATCTTTTTTAGTAAAAACAAAACAAAACCAAACAATAACAACAAAAACAACAAAAACTCCAGATATATCAACCAAATAAATAAATAAATAAATAAATAAATAAATAAATAAATAGACTCTAACACTTCTCATCCATTTTTTTTTAAACACATGAGCATGCTTCCTTTAGTTGATATACTATGTGTCAAAGAGATTTTTTTTTGTGGTATTGGGGATTGAACCCAGGGGCATTCTACCTCTGAACTCTACCCACAGACTGATTTTATTCATTATTTTAAAATAGGGTCTTACTAAGTTGTAGAAGGCCTCGCAAGTAAGGCTGGCTGTGTACTTGCTATCCTCCTATCTCAGCCTCCCAAGTACTGGGATTACAAGGATGCACCACCATGCCAGGCTGAAAAGATTCTTTTAAGCTAATTGGGTTTTTAGATAATTTTTCCCCAAACCAAAGTATGCATTGTTGAGATTTAAGGGATTTTACTGTTGTCAGGGGAATGTGGGAGATTTAACCTTAAACCTGAGGAATTTTATCATTTTTGAGCCTTTGGTAGTCATAAAAATAAATGTATATATGACTTTACAAACATATGTGTTATCGCTGAAGGCTAGATGGTTTTTGGCAATAGATAACAAAATTTATAATTAATTTCATGAGATGGCTCAAAACCAAAGTGTTGTACAGAAAAGAAAAAAAAAATCATTGTAAGCCAAATAACACTGCTAATAGCCAAACGATGCATTAGATGGCTAAACATAGACTTACTGACTTCAAAATACATGTTGGCCATTAGCCAACTGAAACAACTAAAGTCAACATTATCTGACAAACGATGACTCATTTGAAATTCAGACAATGGCTCATAACATTTTGGCAGCAGAGTAATTTTAATTTAGTGAGTATATTGTTTTTGAAATATATTTCTCTTTTGCATTTCCATGCATATGCTCTTCTGACTGGTCTGATTCATCCATTTGTCTAATACAGCAGTAATTTAGCTTTTGATTAGCAAAATAAGGATTTGACTAGAGAAAATAATCACTAAAGCTAGACTTTTTCAACAGATAAAAATTTTTTTATATTCCTTTTGCATTTTTTCCTATGTTTTTATTTGCCTGGTCAATGACCAGTAACTTTCTCTTCTCCTTCCTAAGGGGCCCTGATCTGGTCTAGTTGCCTAGGCCATGTCCCTTCAGGAAGATATGCTCCTGTACCAGCCCAGGGCTGCACCATGACTGGACTGAGCCAGTCACAGTGCTCAGTGCTCTCCTTTCCTTTTCCAAAGACAAGTTTGTTTAGATACAAGCCCAGGATGTACTTTTGAGAAGTGAGATAATGTGTATACTTCTGACCACGGGTTTTCTTGCTATAAATTGCCACTGGGAAACGTTGTTTGGGCTGCTGGTTGAATGCATGAATGGACAAAATAGGGGTATCATTTGGTTGTTAGTAAGAATTATCTTAGAAAGGCATGTGCTATATGAAATGATTGTAGAATAAGCAATGTATTAATGTCGTTAGCATTCAATAATTGTTCAGAAATACAAAACAAAACAAAACAAAACAAAACAAAACAAAACACCCCCACATTGAGACACTCAGTAGAATAAGTGACAATACAAGCGTTGACAAGAATATGGGCAACAGTAACTTTTATATATAACTTTTTATATGTGTCTATTATGCTTCATTAAAAAAATTATCAGAGCTGGGCATGGTGGTGCATATCTATAATTTCAGTAATTTCAGTACTTGGGAGGCTGATACAAGAGGATCACAGATTTGAGGTCCACCTCAGCAGTTTAGTGAGACCTTGTTTCAAAATGAAAAATAAAAAGAGCTGAGGGAGTCACTTGAAGGTAGAATGCCCTTGGGTTAAATCACCAGTACTAAAAAAAATGATTGGTTTATTGTAATTGGACATGATAGTGATATTCATAGTTATATATTCCTGTATGCACATAAAATTATTTGGTCTGCTTCCTTCCCCAAATCTCCCCTTTCCTTTCCCTTCTGTATCCCCCAATTCCCTTCAACTAACTCTACTGGCCTCTCTCCTAATTTTCATGAAGTCCCTTTTCTTTTTTTCTCTAGCTTTCACATATAAGAGAAGACATGAGGCCCTTGATTTTCTGAGTCTGGCTAATCTCACTTAGCATGTGCTCTCCAGTTCCATCTTTCTTGCAAGTGACTTTTGACTTTCCTGAAAATGACATTACTTTGCTCTTCTCTATAACTAAATAAAACTCCATGGCATATATGGACCATGTTTTCTTCATCCACTCATCTGTTGACAGACACCTAGGTTCGTTCGTTCCTAAAATGATGGTTAGATGCCACGAAGTCAGTGTACATGCCTTGCCCTTACATGTGTTGTTAGGACGAGAGCCTCTTCCATCCTTGTCACAGTGAGTGCTAATCTTCTCTCCTTTCACACAATACTTGGCTTCGTTTTTTAAAAAAAGTTTACAACCCCTACAAATCACTAAAAACCAACAGAGGAGGAAGTTACCTTCTGGTGCTAGATATTACTGTACCTGCCTGTGATACCTGGAATGGTGGCAAGTGCCATGTGGCTGTCTTCTGGCTAAGAATAGCAGGGTAGGACGATGTAAGGAACCTATCTTGCTTGATGCAATTGAGCACTGAAATAACAGTCTTGCAATGGTTCTATCTTGGGAATAGTTACATCAAATAATGCTGGATTTTTTTTGTTGCTGTTTGTTTTACTGTATATATCAAATTGATTTGGTCTTTTTTGTTAATTACAGTTTAAGATAGTTCATCTGATAATAGTGTAGTAATGTATCAAGAGCCAGGCATGACCAGCTAGATTCTAGAATTCATTGTATAACATAGAAATAATAGCTGCTCTTCCATCATTAAGAAGGATTCATGGAGATAGTATGATATGAAGGGATTCATGTGAGAAAGGAGGAGAAATGTACTGCTTTGGTGCAAGGAATTGTAGGAAAATAAGGCAGAGATGAGACTGGATGATGATGATGATGATGATTATTATTATTATTATTATTATTATTATTATTATTATTATTTTATGGTACTGGGGATTGAACGCAGGGACATTCTACCTCTGAGCTATACTCCCAGCCCTATTTTTTATTCTTTATTTTGAATCAGGGTCTCACTAAGTTGCAGATGGCCTCACTAAGTATCTGAGGCTGACTGCAAACTCAGATCCTCCTGTCTCTTCCTCCCAAGTACTGGGATTACAAGCGTGTGCTACCAAGTCCAGCTGAGATTGGATTATTTTTGATTGATTGAAGTTCTAGACAGATTAAGGCATAATAGAAAATGTAGAGTGACACGTCTTTTGCACCAAGTTGTATAAGATATTCTATGCTAAAATTTTTTATTATAAAGAGCCCTCTATCTACTTAGTCTTCAAGGTCTTCAGGCAGAGGGAGGGCCTCTATGGAGCTCCTGTAAACCACCTTTGGTTTTTGTATAGTGGAGACATATTCCAGGAGTTTCCTGAAATAGGAAAGTGGGAAGTTAGGTGGGAGTTTGGGTGGGAAATTTGCTAGAAAAAATAAGGACTGAAGGAACAAAGTGACCCTGTATGCAAAGACTTATGGGCAGACCACTTGAAATCCTGTCAACTCTAGGGGCATGATTGAAAACTGAAGTGGTTCCAACGCAGTAGCTAGGACCACTGGGCCCTGACCAAATGGCAGGAAAGCAGGTCTTGAGTTAGAGCTCCACTGCCAGCAGGATCACAAGGGACTAGGCAGACAAAGAAGTGTGGTTCACTGAGAGCAAAAATGATGCCCAAGAGCATTCGGTATAAATAAGAGACTTTATCTTCCTGTTCCAATGAAGTACACAGTAAAGCACCCTCCGGAGAATACCTTGGGAAAACAAGAGGAGGGCAAGGCAATCTGAAGGAATGAAAGAGCCCAAGCATCCCTAAGAGATGAACTAAACCAAGCATTATATATTTTCTTTGTAGTTATTTGACACTTTGCAGGCAGTCCTGAGTTTCCATCTTATTCTCATTGTTAACTAACTACAGGAATAAAACAGTTTGTTTAAGCTTTATGAGCTGTTGCTGACTTTTCCAGAGAAGGAGAATAATAAATCCTGTAGTAGGGATATTGTGAACATTACAAGTTATGTCTATAAAATCCCAAACATAAGCCAGGCATGGTGGTACACACCTGTAATCCAAGTAATGGGAGGCTGGGACAGGAGGATCATAGGTTCAAGCCAGTGTATGGTAATTTAGTGAGACTCAGCTTCAAAATAACAAATAAAATAGTGCTGGGAGTATAGTAGTTGTGTGGTGGAACACCTGTGAGTGGTTCAATCCCCAGTATCCAATCCCCCTCCCCTACCACACACACAAAGGAAAACAAAACAAAACAAAAAACTCCAAACAAACTAGGTAGGTAGATTACTGACATGAACCATATGGCTGTGTTCCTCTTTGGGAGACCAGAGGAGACATATATTCATATAGATGGGGTACATTGGTGCTTGAGTTCAGGAAGATTAGTTATTCTGGGATGAGCTGTGAGTGAGAGATCAGAGGTCAACCCTGGGATATTCTGACCTGGTTGAGTCTAGAAGTGAGACTGACTTAATATCAAACTACATTTCTCTGTAACTGCCAAAATCAAGTTGTGATTTGTTCAGGACCCAGGAGGGGACAGAATTTTTAGCTAAGGAGGTCAATCTGGCCCATCATTTGAGCTCAAGGTAGACAGGGAATATGAGAGGAGACGAAAACTCCAGGGAATTTGAATTTGTCAAGTCTTTCATCCCTTTGTCAAGAGAAAACATCTAAACCCACCTGTGTTCACAGAGGTACTTACTTAACACCCCGAAATATTTACTAATAGAAAGATGCCCCCATTTAGTAACTAACTAGAAAAAGAAACTGTGTTCACAGGAGCCAGCTGATGGAATGGCTCTGGTCTGTTTCTAGAGATGTGAATCTGGCCTATCTTATGGACTCAGATATTGGAACATCATTTTGTCTAGTCTCTGATTTTAAACCAATTTTGTATTTTGTGAGTTCCGTCTATGAGTTTGACTTGAGTGGGCACAAGTTCCATTGGGAAGAATGCTTCTTTTAACTTTTCCATTACTGTACTAGGATTGCCGTAACAAAGCACCATAAACTGGGTGGTTGATAAAACCAACAGTTTGTACTTTTGCAATTCTGGAGACTAAAAGTCTGGGTAGCATCTGTCCTTTCTTCTCCCTGATTTCTGTCAGTGGCCAGCAACTGACAGCCCGATAGCCCCTGGCTTGCAGCTGCAGCAGTCTGACATCTGCCTCTGTTGATGCATGGCCGTCTTCACAATACCTTCCCTCTGTGTTTCTGTCTTATTTTAACTCGCTTACTTCAGTTGAGATTTTATTTGCAAATAAAGTCATATCCTGAGGTATTGTGGGTCTTTCTTTTGGAGGTGGACACATTTCAACCCCAAGTAGTCCACCTTTCCTTTAATGTCCTTCCCAGGTGCAAAATACATTCATCCTATACCAACGGCCCTAAAAGGCTTAATTATCCCAGAATAAGTTTTCAGGTCCTAAATCTCATCTAAAAATTATCATCTCAATGTACCAAATATGATTATATGAATCATTAAAATCAGTTATGGGTGAGATACTGAATATTGTTTTTAACCTGGGAGAGAAAAAATATTAATATTTTTAATATATAAACTATTAATATAGAGAAAAAATATTCCTCTCTATTAATGAACCTTTCAAACCAGATGATTTATCTGCTTCTAAAATACAACATTGGAGCCAGCATATGATGGACATTCTCATTTTGAAAGAGAAAAACTAGAAGGAAAAGAGGGGCTATGGGTCTCCAGCAAATTCAAAACCTAGCAGAGGAAGTTGTATTGCGTTTGAAGATTTAGAAATAATCCTCATGGTGTTGATACTCTGGCCTTAGTCCTGGGCAGTGGTTCAGGCACTAGGAGGCAGCCTTGCCTATAGTTCTAGAACACAGAGAGAAGGACCCCCATCACCTGGGTCTGTGCCCCTTGGGCTCATAGTAAGATCAGCAGCACTGCTGGATTCTGAAACTCCCTTTTCTTTAAATATAATACATGTTTTCAACCAAATATATCTATTGGCCTGTTTCCTACCTCTGGAATCCCAGAAGTCTAAAAAGTCTTCTTTTATTCTGATCCATCTCTGTCACCTTCAGCGTAAAGTGGTAGTGCTAAAGTCAGTATACTGCATACCCGAATTTATTGATACACAGTTCACAATAGCCAACTTATGAAGTAAGTCTAGGTGCCCATTAACAGGTGAATGGAGAAAGAATACGTGGTATATAAACACAGTGGAATATTACTCAGCCACAAATAAGAATAACATCCTGCAGGAAAATGGATAGAACTGGAGATTATAATGTTGAACAAAATAAGTCAAACACAGAAATATGACTAGTTTCCCTCATATGTGGAGTCTAGGAGAAAAAGCATGAAAGTAGCAGGGAGACTATTAGAGAAGACAAAAAGAATGAGGGGGAACAGAAAGAGAGGGTAAGGAAAAGTAATGGGATGGATATGATCAAAGTATGTTATTTGCATGTGTGAATATGCCACAATTAAGTCCATTATTCTGTATAATTAAAAAACACTAATAAAAATATAATAAAACAGCACTCTCTCTCTCTCTTGAGATGGCCCATGTTCTCCCTTGGACACATGTCCCTCACTTTTCTTAATAATATCTCTCCCAATTTCCTAAATTGTCTCTGACTGACTTGTGCTGAAATTATTTTTTTGTCATGGATGCCAAGAACCCTCCTGATCCTGAACTCTTGAGATGAGGAATGGACTTGTCATCTTCTGACATTTTTGATGCCCAAACATGGAACTTTCAGAGACATTGACCTTGGTAAGCCTACTGAATTTTTTTCTCCTTGTTTTTAAATGTTTTATTTAGATATGTGTGTAAAACTCCTGTTCTTCATTTTCATGGACCAAAAGAATATAAATTCAGTCTGCCCTATTTGCTATGGATCACCATTCATGGAGGGTAGGGGGAATTCCCCATACCATGCAGATTCAAATTTCAATAAGTTGGCAGCTAGCACTGTCCTTAGAGGCCTGGTGAAAATTTTTGAACTCAAAAGCCACACAGGAGCTCCAACAGTCCCTCATTTTCCTCTTCTTCTCATTTTCTTTGTTGCAGGACTTCCTATAGACTTCTTAGTTGTCTCTTGGTGTTTTATTGTGTAAACTATGCTTAGAATGTAAGAAACATCTACTGGACTCCTTTCAAAACCAATGGAAAAAGTTAATTTTAAAATCAACTACTAGATATGAGACTTATGGGAAGATTTTTCTCCCTGTGTCTGTTTCTTTTTCTTACTGAGCTGACTCTCCCTTAAAAGATGAATGCTTGTTCATAAATACTGAAGGTAGATTTCACCATTTAGGCTAACATACCCTATTCCTGGGTCAAAGAGAACGTCAATTGCTTTTCCAGGAAAACACATGAGGGATTGGTCTCCTGGTATTTTGAGCATCACCACATTTTATCAACTGTAGGGTTCTTCTGAGACATATGTTGAAGGGAACTGACCTTAATATACTTCTGAGACACATGTTGAAGGGAACTGACCTTGATGTAAAACAGTCAAAGAGCTACCTTCTGAGCACATACTTAGACCTGATGCATCTTAAAGGACAACTTTTTAGCTCTCTTTTGTAAATGTAAATGTGAAATGTCTCATGCTTTATGCTCTAGAAAGACTAGTCAGTCTGTTTTGTACAATTAATATCAACTACAGAGCATTTTCAGAACTTTGCCTTAACTAAAATATGTTAATTTGTATTTATTTTTCTATTACTTGTAGTTAATATTTGGAAAAAAGTGAGTTCAGTCTTATCATTTTGGGTAGATATAGCCTCTTTGTGTGACCTTTTGTCTTAATTGAGTTAAATACCTAATGATACTGTTTAAAACGGCTCCACCTTTGTGGAGCAGCAATTGTACTAAAACTCTGTTTTGGAGCAGCAATTGCTATACTTTAGATGTGTTTTGTTATCTTCCTAATTTTTTATTTATCTAGGAAGGTCCTTTGATCTTCTTAAGACTCTTTACCTTTGTAGAGCAGCAATTGCTGTACTCAAGAAGTGTTTTGTTATCTACCTAACATTGTTATATGTAGAAATGTCCTGGAAACCTTGTAAGAATCTCCACTGAGATTTTGTATCATCCTTATCATAAGATTTTAAATTCTTAGTGCACCTAAATTACTTGAGATATCATATATGATATATATGATATATATATGATATATATGATATATATGATATGATATATATGATATATATATGATATATATATGATATACTTGAGATATCATATATATATTTATATATATAATTTGTTTTTCATAAGAAACTTTTCTTTATATATAAATAAAGAAATATATGTATATAAGTATATAAAGAATGTATACATTTATTGTATATATATATGTATATTGTTTGTTTTTCATAAGAAACTTTTGTTTCTTCTGAGGACCCCAAGATGCCTCAGAGGATCCAGTAGGGGCTATTAAAGCACCCTGAAACATAAGGGCTAATAGAGCACCTTGAGAACTGCATATTGGCATCAAGGACACTTAAATAACATATTATTTGCAAATGGAATGAGCAGGTCATGTTCATTCTGATTGGGCTGCAACTCCATGGCAGAGATGCCTAGCTAGAATAAACTAAACAATGTTTTGATAGCCATTATCTAGAAAACAGATAAATTATGATATTGACCCCAATTCATTAAAAAAGGACTGGTAAACCTTACCTTCTGGGTGCTCAACAATTAAGACTTAGAGAATAATCAGGAAATAAAAGAGCTAAGGAGAGAACAGCAATATTTTGGCTGTAGTTCTCCAAAGTCAAATGGAGAATGACTGGTGGGACTTCTAAGAGCTCTGATAATTCTAATAAATCACCTGACATCCCAATTAGGGAGATTGTAAAGACCCCAGAGACTAAGAACCACCAGTGCATATTCTGTCAAAAGGAGGATCATTGGAGAGGTGAATGTCCCAAGAGCTTCAAGGGAAGCCATATGGTCAGCAAGGCCATGACCCATCCTGGCATATGGCATAGTTGGTAGAAGAAATGCCTCATAAAGTCAGTCTCTAAAGTCAGTCTCTAAGAGTAACCCTGAGAAGGCTTGACTGACCTTAACAGCAAAAATTTTATAAAAATTTATATTTGCCAAACATTGAGCTAACTACTTGGTCTTAAACACCCAGCAGGACATTATAACTAAAATAAAGTGTGCTATTCTGGGGTAAAAGAAAAGTCATATTCATAGAGCCATTTAAAAGGCTACCCACATAATTTAGCTAGTTAACTTCTGACTTTGGCTCCATCTTATATTATACATTATAACTGAAAATGATACTTCTTCTTTTAGGCTCACAGAAGAAGTATAATATGGCACTGATGCCAAAGACTTCTGAGTCTTTATAAAATGCTATAAAACTAAACCTGTCTCTCTTGAAGTTTTGCAGGTCCAGGACCCCTGTACACCACAAAAAGAAAAATTCTTTTTCCAGTAAGGTCCTGGGGGTTCTATGAGTCCTGTTCAAAATTAAAAACTAAAACCTGTTGAAGTTTCCCTGTGTACCATAAACCAGGAATACTGTTTCTTTCTATTCTTGTGGAATTTTTTCCTTTTGATTATGGGAATTTCTTCGCTAAACCAGGAACTTTAAAGATCCTTAAGAGTTAATGAGGTCTCCAATAAAGTGGTTATTGTGTCCTTTTTCCCACTTTATTGGAGATCCCATTAACTCTTAAGGATCTTTAAAATTCCCAATTTCCTAAATAAACCTCTGTATTTGTCTCTTAAAAAATATAATAAAACAAAACAAAAAAGAATTATTGGAAAATATGAATGTTGCTATCTGTTTTGAACATAATTGAATCCAAATGTAAATAGTAGCTTCACTGTGAATCCTTTTAAGTATTTAGAAAGGAAGAAATAATGGCAATAAATCAAAAAGACTTTGAAAATAGAGGAAAGAGAAAGCTTCCTTATTCCTTTACTCAGCATAAATGCTGACATCAAAACTTGATGTAGACATTACAAGAAAAGAAAATTACAATCCAATATTTTTCTTGAACTTGGATACAAAAATCCTAAAGAAAATTAACTTATCAAATTTAACAACATATGCAAAAAAGGTAATATATTACAATCAAGTAGGATTTATTCCTGAAATACAAGATTGATTTCTTACTTGAAAACTGGTATAATCTAACACATTAACACTATCTATAGATTCAGAAAAAAAATTAACTCATTATTCATACACATTTATAATTTTTATTTATTTGTTTTTTTTTGTGGTACTGGGGATTGAACTCAGGGGCTTTCTACCTTCGAGCTATACCCCCAGTCCCATTTTTTAATCTTTATTTTGAAACCGGTCTCACTAAGTTGTGGAGTGCCTCACTAGGTAGCTGAGGCTGGCCGTGAATCCGGATCCTCTGGTCTCAGCCTCCCAAATGCTGGGATTACAAGCGTGCACCACCACACCTGGATCACATTTATAATTTTTAAAAGCAGCAAGAGGCCGAGACCGGAAGATCCGGGTTTGTGGCCAGCCTCAGCTACCTAGTGAGGCACTCCCCAGTAATTTTATTAATAGTGTGTCTGCAAAAAAATCTACAGATAATAATCATACTTATTGGTGAAACAGTATTTTCCTTCTGATGTTGGGAAGAAAATGAAGTCCACTGCTACCACTTATAGTCTCACTATCTTAAATATCCTAGTCACTGTAATAAGAGAAAAATGGACAAGGAATAAAAATGGGAAAGAAGGAATCAACTTCCGTAAATTGTAGATAATACAATTGTGAATGTAGAAAATGCAAAATTTTCTGCAACTGCAAATAACTGAGAATTCAACAGGTTGTTACAGAATCAATTACTTCTACAAAATAGCAATGAGCAATGAAAAAGAAAAAATTAAACATATCATTTACTATTGGATTGGAGAATAAAATTCTTCAAAATAAATGTATAAGAGATATGTAAGACCTATGTAGAAAATGAGAAAATATTGCTCAGAGAAATTTAAGATCTAATAAAATGAGAGGTACATTATATTCATTGATTGTAAGACAACAATATTTATGTTGCTCTATAAAATCAGTGTATTTCAGACAGTATTTTATAGAAATAAGATAATCATATAAAGTATAAAATCAGCATTCATTTTAAATTAATTTGCTAATTTCTCTAGTTTATGTTTCCTTTGGATTTCTCCAAAACTCAATCAATCCATCTCTGTCTCTTGATAGATTAAAAGGAGATACACTACCTCTGGAGTCAAGATATCTATTTTCTGTCAGACTTCCTGGGGAGACTTTTACAAGTCAGGAAGACTCCCAGACACTCAGTTTTGCAGTGGGCAAAGAGGAGATTCAGCTGTGTAATCTTTAAAGTCTTGCTAGGACATAAATTTTATATGATCAAATACAAATAGAAAATGTCTTGTCTGCTTCACTAGTTAAGGATGATAATATCTAAGATAAACCTAAGAACTGTTGTTGAAAATTCACTTCCTAAAAAAAGAGAAAAATGGTAGGTAAATTGATATTTTCTCATTTAATTTTATGATTTTCTTGTTCTGAAATTTAAAATACCAATTTCCTCTGTGAATTGGAAATGTAAATTTAATGTGTAACATTTCTATTTTAAATTGTGAGGAAACTTAATTTTACTTCCTGTTGGGTAAATCTAAATCATCATGTATAATATAAAAATGATGCAGTTATCAATAGCCTAATTGCTGTGGTAAGTGTAGTACACTTAAAAACATGTAAAATCAGATGTATATTAAAAAATAGCATTATTAAGCCAATTCCAAGGGAAAATCAGGTATAAATCTAAAATGAGTTAAAACTCAGCATTAATATAGTACAGAATAGAAGAAAGAAAAGGTAATATTCTCTGCATATTCTAGATATTATCAATAAAAAAATGGGCAAGTGAACTAAATAGACACTTCACAAAAGAGGAAATACAAATGGCCAATAAATATATGAAAAAATGTTCAACATCATTAGGAAATAGAGAGGTGCAAATCAAAACTACCCTGAGATTTCTCCTAACCCCAATTATAATGGAAATCATTAAAAATACAAACAACACCAAATGCTGGCGAGGGTGTGGAGAAATGGGAACCCTAATACATTGCTGGTGGGATTGTAAATTAGTGCAACCACATTGGAAAACAGTATGGAGGATCCTCAGAAGAATGGGAATGGACTTACAATGACCCAGTAATACCACTTCTGGGTATCTACCCCAAAGAATGGAAATTCAACTACCAGACTAATGTATGTGTATCTATGTTTATAGCTGCAAAATTTACAATTGCCAGACTATGGAATCAGCCAAGATGTCCATTGACAGATAAATGGATTACAAAACTATGGGATATATGCACAATGGAATTTTACTCAGCCATAAAGAAGAACAAATTTATATCATTTGCAGGGAAGTGAATGGAACTGGAGAACATTATTTTAAGTGAGATTAGCCAGTCACAAAAAGTAAAAAGTCAAATATTCTCCCTAATATGTGGAAGCTAGGGAGAAAATAGGACATAGGAGGGACTCTAGGCAAAGAAGAAGAAACCTTAGGTGAGTAAAAAAGGCAACCTAACTGAGGAAGAGGGTAGAGGGGGAAGAGCGAAGCAGCCTAATGCACATGATGTACATTCACAAATATCAAAGTCAATCACTAAGCAGAATGTGAGAAGGAGGGAGGAGGAGGGATTGGGGGTGGGAATTGGGGAAGGGTTAAATGAATGATGTGTGCGTGTATGCTTCAACCATCCTATACCTCATTAAGATGTATGATTACAATGTACCAATAAATTAAATAAAAAGAAAAGAAAAGATAATGTTGGAAATGTCACATACTTTCTATGGAAGATGCATGGATCCTAGTCCAGTAGCAACTACCTGAACAGAAGTGTTCAGCTTTACTCAAGTCCAGGAGCTTTGTATGTTCGAGGCAGGGATACATATATACTTATAATAAACTTTCAAAGTAACATTTTAAAAATGAATTCCTTGGGGTGTAGAGAGGATCTAGGATGATGAAAAGATTGGATTATGGGAGGGATATCTTTTCCAGTGGAATATTTGTTCTCTCTAGTATGACTTTGATTTAAATTTTTGGCCTCTTTTATGTTACCTCTTTGCAGATTCATAGCTCATTTTCAAATTCTCATTACCATCCTCACTTGCCTTCTTCACTTTTTAATCTTCTTTCAGAGTTGATACTGTTGAAGTCTGTAGGCCTGTTTTTCTTGTCAGATGAAAGGCAATGAACAAGGCTATGGTTCATTGAAGCTCTCACTGTGCTCAGAAAGTTTGGGGTCATCATATCAGGCATTAAGAATGTTATTTGCATTACCTGATCCATTAGAGCATCTCTGCCCTTTGATCAAGGCAAGCATGGCCCCTGTTCCTGGGAGAGCCTTTATAAAATTTTTCTAGCAGTCCTTTCAATGCCTTGGACTGAACAGGACTGGCACTGCCTTCCAGGTGGTATATTCCTGGCTTTTACGTGAGTCTTGGTTCCCATTTCTCTCTTTCAGTGTGCTTTCAGGTCCTTTAATCAGTAAGGATGGTATTAACCAGATGTTCATAAATGTTTTGGGATTTGATCATGTGGAGATATCTAGTGCCCCTTGGTTTGTCAAGCAGATTGCTCTTGCTGGCTGGTATGGTATATTTGTCATGGAAATGCATGATATTAGCTCTCAAAATAAGGCTGACCTGCTGATTTGGGGTGGCACTTCCTAAGCCAAGAAGAATTTATGGCTTTGGGCTTCCAATGATAGCCACTTGTACTTTAGCTTGAACCATCTGCGTGTGCTTGTGCATTAGCTCTTCTCCATGCCTGTTGAGACCACAGCCTTACCACTAATTGAGCTATATAAGAGTATATTAGGATTATAAGGATAAGCCAGTTGCAACCACCTTGAAGATTTTTGAGACCTCTATTGCCTCTAATTGCTATGCTGTCATCAACTCTTCTGGGCTGGTTTTCAGCCATACTGAACAAAGAACAAACGTTCTTTGAGCAAATAGGGCTGCTTTTCTAGTTGGACTCCCACCCCCCTGGTGGTGGTGTGTGGAAGGCAGAGGTGTTACATGATCAGCACTGAAAGCAATCACATTCTAGGAGTGCAGAGAATATAGTCAAAAGAACCCAAGAGAAGAGACATTTGTAATATGTGTTGTCATATATTTATGCTGTAAAATTTAGTACAATAAATTATTGAAACCAGGGAATTGGTAAACAGTTGCATTTTCCTGCATATTCTAGGTAAGACTTTCATTTACAGTCATCATCTAGGAAGCACAGCAACAAATCTTGAGAGTCATTGAAGGCATTATTCACAGAACACATGAGGGATGATGCAGCATCACAAGAAATACCTGTTTTAAATAAGTACCTGCTTGAAGTAAGTGAACTACATAGGAAAAAGTCTATTTTTTCAATATGAATATTGTTCAATACAAATATTTTTCAATATAACTTCCTCTGAATAGACATGGCATTTTGAGTGACAATACCATTGCTAATCTTTTTTCTTATGGTGAAATATGTGACATTAATAGGAATGAGACATTTGACAATAAAGGCCTTGCTATGGTTTGAGTGTCTTTCCCTTCCAAAATTTTTGTTGGAATTTATTCTCCAATACAACACTCTTGGGACACGTGACCTATGGGAAGTGATTATGTCATGATGGCTCTGCTCTCAAATATGGGGTTAAGTGCCCTTATAAAATCTGTTGAGGGAGGAACTCATCCCCTCTCTCTTTTTGTTTGATTGTTTGTTTATTTATTTATTGCCCTTATACTTTCTGCAATGCAAGGACGCAGTGTTCCATCTCTCTGGAGGATATACATCAAAGCATGATCTTGCAAGCAGAGAGCTGCCTTCCCCCGACAGCCAAACCTACCAGAACCTTGGTCTTAGACTTTTCAACCCTCTGAATAGGGAGATACATTCCTGTTCAGATTATTTTGGTACAGCAGCAGGAATGGACTAAGTTACAACCATTCCCATTAAAAACAAACAAACAACTCCCCTTGAAATATCAAATTTGAATCCAGAGGCAGACTGGGAAGTAATGTTCTCTGCTGCTGTCAGTGGGACCACAGTTTCTTTATTGCTCATGCAAGGCATGGTAGTTAACTACAACTTTTCATTTTGGTCTTCCTTATGTTCCTTCCAGAGAGTGATCAGTTCTATTTCCATAAGTAATTTCCTCTGAAATTCTTCTGTTTTCCTGATTCTGTTGATAAGACAGAGTTACACAATTCCATCTGTTCCTGCATCTGCTCATCATCATCTGCACATCCCTAAGATGAGAATCATCATGTTCTCTGCAGAAATCTCTATGGCTGGCCCCGTAGATGTGGCCCAACAACCCTCATTTTATGTTGTTTTAAGTGTATGTTTCCTATAGGATGGAGGTGGAAAAAAAATGGCTGGTTACCTATTTTAACAGTGCATCTAAAAGAGAGAGCCTGCTGAGAAAAGAAAGCTAAAACTTTAACTGATCTGCATCCTAATTCCTTCCCTCCTTCACTGGCGTGTTCTTTGAATGGTAGAAGTTATGCGTTGGGATTGTAGTGATTATGTCTTCAAATTGATTTATATCAATAGCTAGTTAGTGGAAGGCTACTATGCAAAGACTGAGAGCACATGTTTTTTCCAAAGCCACCTTAGGAGGCATGTGGGAACATGCCTAATTCTGTAGCTCTTTTGTCTTCTACTAACTCTTTTTAAGTCGATCTACATCCAATTTATTTCCAAATGCAAGAAATCAACCTATTTCCTAATGTACAAGGTGGAACTAATCTGATAAGCCAATAATCTGATGTGCTATCAGGCAGTAGTGTACTCCCTACTAGATAGGCACTAGTCCCCAGCTCACCTTTGTCCTGATAAGGCTTCTGTGATGTCAACCATTGCTGAACCATCTACCTCTCTTTGATCTGCAGTTCACTGTCACCCAAGACATACGTAAGTGAAGCTTCAGCTTCTAGTCTCTACTCTTTTTCACATTACTCAAAAGAGTCAAGCCACTATTAATGTTGAGTTCCACAGGAAGACCCTCTCTTTATTCACTTTCTTTGTGAAGATCTTGACTAGGTCTTTAATCTATATTCTCTGCTTCCTCTGCCTTCTTCATTCAGCATCTTCCTACCTCTCTCCATGCCTTATTTGTAACCACACAAGTATGCCCTTGAATTCATAGAAATTTATAAAAAGTTCAGAAAGTAAAATGCTGGGAATCAGTAGAGGGGAGCACCATGCTCCTATGGCTAGTTTGTCGGTATAATCCCCCAATACTAGGATAGACACTCACAAAATTTGTGGCATAACTGACAGAGTCTGCCACAATCAATACTTAGTATTTGAAATTGGACCAGAGTCCTGACCTTCTGCAAATATAGGCTGAGAGTGAAGGCAATTTGTTTATGCTATTTACAGGTAGCCATACTGTTTCAGGAGTAATATCATAAAGCACCTCAGGAAAAAATAAGTTTCTACCCTCATCTACAAGATTAATGGCAATCTTCATAGAGTGTGCTGAATTACACTAACCCAGAATAGATGCAAATGATAATATGTTTGATTCTGTTGTAAAAAGACAAATATTGTATTTGAAATTTGTTTGCTAGTTAATTCAAAATTTAAAAGTACTAAGATTTCTCTTTAATAATTTATTACACAAATGTTAAGGTATAATATATTTTTCTACCTCTTATCTCACAATCGATACCTTTATTTTGCATTGCCTTTGCTATATGGGTCAGTATTGATTTCCTTCTTTAGAGATCATGGGAGTCTGGCTCAATGTGTCTCTTGGTGTTTCCTTGCTAAGCATCATTGAGGCCATTTTTAAATCTGATTCAAGAGTCAGGAAGATGCTACATATCTGCTTTTGGGAAGGTGAGATTATGTTTTTATTGTTAGAACATTTAGGATTCATGATGTAGATTATGGTAGACAGTACCTCAACCTCAAACAATTCTTATTGCTCTCATTCTCTGCCCCAGTAGAGTGATTTTTTTTCCTGGTAAAATGAGGTCTATTAACCTTGCACAGTTTCTGGGAACAGAAATTACTGATAGGATGCGTTTTCTCTAATTTCCTGACTCTTATAAATTAAGCAATATAACTCAAAACAACCTCTTGACAATAGATATAAAAATTTGGCAGACAATACAGTTAACATTTATTGAACTCTTTGTGAACCAAGAACTAGGCAAGGGCATTTTATGGATTGTCTAATTTATCTTTTACAGCAACCTTATGTGTAGACACTCTTCTCACACTAACTTTACAGACAAGCAGAATGAGAGAGAGGAGGGGCAGTAGGGCTGGGGCTCAGAGGCAGGCAGTCTGACTCCACTGACCATAGTCTGAATCACTGTGCTTTATCTACAGCTAACCTGGACAGTTGCCGAGACTAATTTCCATAGTAGTTCATTTAACCATTTAAATTGTGAGAAATCACTTAACCCATATCTTGGGTTTCTCATGTATGACAAGAGAGGATTTGCCACAGTGGTACTTTTTATCTCTTTCATAATTGCATGAGAACCATGAGTTAAAACACTTGGGCATTACACAGCTTTCCTAGAAGACTTTCGCAGCACTCAGCTACACACCACTGCTGGGCATATGTATAATTTGTATAATTTAGGACTAGGATATAGTTTTAGACACTGGAAAAAAAAATCCTGCTTACAATGTCACTCTCATCATTTCCTTTACTTCTGTTTCAATTACTCTCACCAAATATTTATACAAAATTAGGAAAATAGAGACATACAATATGTGTCTGTATGTGTATGTGTGAATATAAAGTGATAGAAAATAAGAGGTTGTATATGAGTGAGTTTGGTATATAAGAGTATGTAAGAATGAGTGGTAGAGTATGCATGGGAGTGAAAACATGAGTGTGCAAAGCAGGCATTGGAAGGTGTGCGGGTAGGAGTGAAAGTACATGTGAAAGTATGAGACCAGTACAAAGAGAAAGAATATGTAGGAGTGTTCATGAGCGACTGTGTGGGAGAGAGATGGTGTGAAAGTACCCCAGACTATGTGAGAAGGTGAGAGGGGGAGAGAAGGAGGGGGCTGAGGAGAAGTTATGTGACAAAGTATGGGACAGATGGAATGCGAGAAGGTGAGAAAGAGTGATGTGTGTGAATTTAAGGGACGATATAAATATGCATGTAAGTGAATCTTTGTGTAAATGTGTGTGTACGCATGCGTTTCAATACTTGGGTATGTGCATTTCCCTAAGTGCTATTGGCGAGCACTAGCCTTTATACCCTCACCATGTTCATTGTTCTAAACTATGCCATGTGGTCATCACTGGCTACAAGGGAGGCTTCAAAAGTGGATCTCTAACAGCAAAAGGAATGACATGAGTGGCTTAGGTGAATTGTGATTATGCCCTGGGTTCAGCACTGTTGCTGCCCTGAACTGAACTGGACTTCTTTTCGTAGAGGCAAAGGGGATAGATTTGGGGTTGACAATGAATAATGTGTTCTTCAATAACAAGGGACCCTTAAGATATGGGATATGAAGTTTAATTTTCACCAAAAATATTTCTGTATTGTTTGAATTTTTATATGAACATGAAATATTTTATATTTAGTAAATACTAGAAAGAGACCAGATATGTCTATCTAAGAATATTTTTTTAATTTTATTTTTTAATTGGTGTATTGTAATCATACATCTTTGTTAGGTACAAGGTGATAAAGGCATCATACACACATTTCTCATTTAACTCTTCCCCAATTCCTGCCCCACTCCCTTGCCCTCCCTCCTTCTCAGGTGAATATTTTTAAAGTTGTTTATTGAGTGATATGAACTCTCTAGCCTTGCCTCTGGGCCTATGCACCTTCGGTCATAGTTCTGCTACATAAAGTTGTATTTTATATATAGTTATTTTGAGTAGGAATCAAGAAAAATTTGTTTTTACATCTTGAGTTGATGCCAGGATGAAGATAAAGTGAATTCTCTAGTAGAGAACAGAAATGCAGGTAGGAAAAGATATCAAAGGTAACTGAGAATCCGAGTGTCCAATAATTTGCAGATGTCTCAAGGAGGATATTAAAATTGCAACAATTTGAACTACTATTGAGACCATTTTAAGGAGTCTTATGAGCCCAGGTGACATCTATGCTAATGGTAACAATAAAAACCTTGAGGTCCCACATGTGTGACTCCCCTGTGTTTTTTATCTTAATTCTAAATCTGTGGGACAGCAATAGATTCATTGTCCCAAATCAACTCAGCTATTAAAATAAGGTCCAGGTATCAGCCAAGATGTCCATCGACAGGTGAATGGATTACAAAACTATGGGATATGTACACAATGGAATTTTTTTTTTTTTTTTTTTTTTTTTGTGGTACTGGGGATTGAACTCAGGGGCATTCTACCTCCGAGCTATATCCCCAGCGCTATTTTTTATTCTTTATTTTGAAACCGGGTCTCACTAGGTTGCGGAGTGCCTCACTAGGTAGCTGAAGCTGGCCGTGAACCCGGATCCTCCAGACTCAGCCTCCCGAATGCTGGGATTACAAGCGTGCGCCACCACGCCCGGCCACAATGGAATTTTACTCAGCTATAAAGAAGAACAAAATCATGTTATTTGCAGGGAAATGGAGGCAACTGGAAAACATTATGTTAAGTGAGATTAGCCAGTCACAAAGAGTAAAGAAGCATATGTTCTCCCTAATATATGGATGCTAGGGAGAAGATGGGGCATAAGAGGGTCTCCAGATGAAAAAGGAGAAACCCTCGAAAGCAAAGAAGTTGATTTAACGGAAGGGGTTGGACAGGGGCGGGGCACACTAATGTATATCAAGGTTACTCACTAAACTGAACTTGAGAGGGAGGGAGGGTGAGGGAGAGGGGTGGGAATTTGGGGAAGGGGTCAAATGAGAATTGTGAGCACGTATATCATTATCAATTTGCACCTAACAAAGATGTATGCTTACAATGCATGAATAAAAAGAAAAAAAATAAAATAAGGTCCAGGTAAAACTATGGTGATCAAAGAAGTTTATATTTTGTTCAGATGAAACATATTTATACCTTTAGCATCCCTCCAATGAAATTTCCTGGTCCCTACTATTTTTATGATATACTGATAGGTGCTATAATATTGCCCCTGCATTTAGGTATAGGACAAATCTACAAATATGTTGCCACCCGGGATGGTATACCAAAAGATACACTTATAACATTCAGAGGGTGAAGAATTCCCATCAGGTTGGGAAATTCAGATACCAATTTATCAGAAAGATGACCATGCACTTCTTTTGTAAGATTACATATGTTTCTTGTTTCCCTAAGATTAATATATATATATCATACACACAAGCCATGAAACACACATACTTACTAGCTCAATGTAAGTTCATGGGGAAAAGCTGGAGAAAACATTCTTATAATTCATTAAGAATTAAATAATTAATGCACAATGAACTCTAAAATGAATGGTGAAAGGTCTGCTAACCAATGTGATCATCATCTGTTAGGGTTTTTACCAGCTGCTGCCATACTCTCAGGCTCCTCTCTTCAGGATAAAAGAATTATGTGTGAGGTATCCTCCTCCCCAAAGCAGAAGCTGGAAAATCAACGATCTTGTTGAATAACTTTTCAGGTGGGTATTAGTGGATTGAGTGGCTATTACTGGAATTATGGAGGCTAGATGAACATAGCTAAGTCTCAGGTGGAAAAGGCCTGGGAGTGCTAGAGTTTGCGTGGGGGAGAACACTACTGCAGGTGAGGTGGGACAAACACAGAACAAATGCATGAGCCCGCTCCAGTCCAGGAGAATGGAGACGTGCCCTAACAGGGCCGCCTGCTCTTCAGCACAGGAACTAAGGATGGGTGGAAATAACATTCATTTTATTGTTATGTTTTTCATTCATTTGTTTATCAAGGAACAATATCTCACTACCATGAATGTTTGCTATTTTTCCTTAAAAATATAATAGTGCAGGTACATTATGGGTTAAACAGCTAGTAATGGGCTGCTCTAATTAACATTATATCTGTATAATAGCTACAATGGGTTTCTCTAATTAATATTAGATCTATATATAGTCAATAATGGGTTGCTCTAGGTAACATGAGATCTATGGGGAAATGTGTCCTGTAACACTAATACAAATGCACTTTTTAAAATGACCAGATAATAAGTTGGACCTGCTCTCTGTATTGAATTTGTAACACACATGCATTTATGAGTAATGTATGTTAAACATGGTCGATTTTTATCTTAAACGTACAAAGTAGTTTGAGGGCTAAAAGGCTTTAATAATACTGCATATGCTTTGTTTTTATTCAAGATGTATTTATTTTAGAAACAATATAGAGTGTGAACATTTCTAGAAGCATGTCATCTTCAGCTGTACTTTTATCATTTGGTGAATTGATTATATATAATCAAATACAAATAACTCAATCAATTTAATATCAAAGACAAGTAGTTCACTAACTGAGATATTTGATGCTTGGGTGTATGATTGGGCAGAAACATTTGTCTTTCTTTTCTTTTTGTGTGTGCTTGTGTGTGTGATACCAGGATTGAACTCATTCCACCTCTGAGCTACATCCCCAGCCTGATTTTTTGTTTTGAAACAGGGTCTTGCTAAGTTGTTGAGGGCCTCACTAAATTGTTGAGGCTGGTCTTGAACCTGCAATCCTCCTTGTCTCAGCCTCCCAAATATAGGGATTACATGTGTTTGCCACCACACCTGACTTATTTTTTTTTTTCATTATATGCTAAGTGCCTTATATAACACAGCATCTAATCGATGACCAACAAAGACCAGTGAATGAATGCATAGATGAATGAATATAAGGATAGCAATGATTATATCCTTATCCCAGAAAAATAACTTGAGCTGAGTTTGGGTACAAATGGCTCATCAAGCAAGTCCCCTAAGAGGAACCAGGAAGGAAGTAGGAGAAGCCAAGCAAAGGTCTGTAATCAAGAGAAGTTTAGGCCTTATCCTGATTCTTCCTGCGGCTCTGGTATGTAAATTTCACCTCAAAGCTTATTGTTCCAGGGAAAAGAACTGGGCATCTTTACTCCACATGGTTTGGGGAAGGCTGTGAAACATCTGGGCACCTCTGGCTTTTGCCTATAGGGAGCTCCAGAGTCCAAGGGAAACCTGAAGGGTCAATCTAAGGTTTCCCAAATGAAGAGTTAGCAGCAAAGCACGCACTCTGGAGGGTTGGAATCCAATGCTCAAGAGGGATCTGATAGGATCCAAGCTAGACACCAGCAGTGTCTGTTTGCTACAGTTAGTAAGTGCTGTGCCAAGAGTTGAAAATGAGTTCTTAGTTGAGTGGATGAGCTTCTTCAATACATTACAATCACCCATTTCTTTATCTAAAGTGTAATCATAATGTTTGTTAACAAATTTTACAGAGAATATTTATAAAACAAAGTAAACACTATAAAAAGTTCATCTTAAAACACCAGTGGTAGCCAGGCATAGTGGCACAAGCTGTAATCTCAATATTTGAGCGGCTGAGACAGGAGGATTGCAGGTTTGAGAACAACCTCAGCAACTTAGAGAGGCCCTCAGAACTTAGACTCTGTTTCAAAATATAATAATAAAAATGGTAGGGGGTATAGCCTGGAGGTAGAAAGAGTGCCCCTGGATTCAATCCTCAGCACCACCAAACAACAACAAAACCAAAAAGCAAAACCAACCAACCAATTAAAAAAATAAACAAAACAAAGCACCAATAGTTTAAAAGTTTCTGAGTTCTCCTTTTTACCATTGCAAACATTGTACATTCCTTAACTGATAGTTCTGCACAGATCTTTTTGTAGTTTTTTATTTTATTTTTTTTTTATTGCTGCACATCATTGTGCCAGGGACTTCTAAACCACTCACCAGTTTATCTGGCCCACCATTGTTTTGCTGGCCCGTGTCTCTCTCCTCTCCTCCTGTCTTCCTACTCCCTATGCTTCAACCACAAGTGGCATTCTTTCAGTTCTTCTGAATAACCTAGCCTTTCAACAGCTCAGGCCAGATGAGCTTCCCCCTTCTTTAAGTGACTGGCTCTATCTCAGCCTTTAGACCTCAACTCCTTCAAGTTTCCCCTGAGCTGGGCCTGGTACCACATGCCTGTATTCCTAGTACACGGGAAGCTAAGACAGAAGAATTGCAGGTTTGAGGCCAGCCTCAGCAACAGAGTGAGACCCCATCTCTACAACAGCAACAAAAGGGGCTGGGGGTGTAGTTCAGAGATAGAATGTCCCTGAGTTCAATCCCCACCCAGTACAAGAGAAAAAAAAATGTTTTGTCTGACTACACTGCCTCACATGTGTCCCACTAAAATGACCAACCACACTCACTCTGTTCTTTCATTTTGTGGGATATATAATTTATAAGTATGGATTTCTTTGGTTACTTGCTCATTAACTATTTCCCCCATTATACCCTAAGCTTCATGACTATAGAGACTATCCTTGTCTACTACCATAATACCTAGCTCTAGCACAATACCAGCACAAAATAGGTGCTCAATAGTTATTTATTGAATGAATAAAAGATGGGACTATTCAGTGACATGAGCTTTTTGAAAACACATTAGAATTGTGATCTTTAAGTGAGCATTGATTCCTTAAACAACCTCATTGGGATGTTATATATTTAGTTAAATAACACTTTCATTGTTCAAAATATTTTTGAAACTCCTCTATTAGAATTACTCTTCAGAGCTGGGCGTGGTGGTGCGTGTTTGTAATCCTAGCATTTGGGAGACTGAGACCAGAGGATCCGGGTTTGTGGCCAGCCTCAGCTACCTAGTGAGGCATTCTGCAACTTAGTGAAACCCTGTTTCAAAATAAAGAATAAAAAATAGGGCTGGGGGTATAGCTCAGAGGTAGAATGCCCCTGAGTTCAATCCCCATTACCACACAAAAAAAAAAAAAAGAAAAGAAAAAAGTCTTCAGAGTCAGAGTACATTCTTTTGAATATCCTTAATAAGAATAAATTATATCCTTTGAAGATTTTTTTCTTTTGGTAGAAATAGCCAATTTTCTTTGGAGAATACAGTTGATAATGTTGTTTTGGATCACTTAAAAGTGGCTCTTGTTGTTTTCAGAGCTCAGGAACTAGCTTGAGAAGATTTTCTAAGTGGGGATTTCAGATAAGATTTCATGTGGCAGCAACATAATTGGAAATGGTACATGATGTCTCTAGGTAAAGGATAATTCACGTTTGGACAATCTTCTGACTTCCTGCTAAAAACGAATTTGAGCTTCCTTACTTTAGAATTACAACTTTTTGTGAAAATAAAGTAGAATACCTTTTAACCTGTCATTTAATGAAGATCTTTATTCAAATGAATAGCACCCTAGTTACTTTGAGAATAAAAATTAATTATGGCTGATCATACTGCATAAGAGGAAAAATAAGATGTAGACTCTCTCTAAATGCAGTAAAGCAAACTAAATTATCCTAATTGGGAGAAGAGCCTGTCTGTTTTGCTGACAAACTGACTCCAAGCATTCATTTTAAATATGCACTTTTACTACTTTTAAATACCAATCCTCACATTGTTGAGATGAAGGGGAGAGGAGAAAGCAGGCTATATCTTAAGAATAATATACATGGTCTTTGCTATTTCTAATAGTCATGTTTAGCAGTTTTTATCCATAAAGTGGTTTCATAAATATCTGAAAAGGATTTCCTAGACTTCAGCTTTAATCAGGGTAAACATTTGATTCTCTTAGTTTCTATAATTGACTATTTTTTAAAACAAGGTGTAACTTTAGCTGGTCCTAATTAAAATTACTTCAAATTTTTAATGAAATGAAGGGAGTCTTTATTTTTTTTATTTTTATTATTTTATTTTTTTGTGGTGCTGGGGATTGAACTCAGTGGCATTCTACCTCCGAGCTATACCCCCAGCCCTAGTTTTTATTCTTTATTTTTTGAAACAGGGTCTCACTAAGTTGCGGAGTGCCTCACTAGGTAGCTGAGGCTGGCTGCGAACCTGGATCCTCCTGTCTCAGCGAAGGGAGTCTTTAAAATATATTTTATCTCCTAAGTCCCTAGCAAAAGTGTTGAAACTTATTTGTCGACAGTCTTTCTGTGTAATTCTACTGTTCTATGAATAACTCTGTACTTTAGAAACTTGCTTGTTCACTCTCCTGGAAATATTTTTTGCTATTTCTGATATTTGTGCTTGGGTTTGGGTATAGGCTTGGGGAAGGCAGACAGATTAATTCTGGGTTGTGATTTGCTGGATGGGGGGAGTGAAGGAAAACTAGGGCGAAACAGTTTAGGATATTGAAGAGAAGGGTTGAAATTATGGGCTGGTGCTATCTGTGAGATCAATTGTGAAAGAATTATGCAAATTCACTGGAGGGATTAGAGATCAGGGGTCAATTACTTGGACATCTGAATTATCATCTTTACTTTTCGGTGAGGATTTCAACAGTATGTCTATGAGCATATAGGAAATAATGAAGCCCACTGAATAGATCAATGATCATTAAAAAAGAGGTGGCTGAAAAAGTGAGTCTATTGTATTGGCTAAATTATTCATATACATTGTGGGATCACAGTGAAGAGGAAGACTGAATCTGATATCAAAGTTTTCATAAACAGAGGCGGGATTAAGAGAAGGTAGGCATGCTCTCCCTAATATGCGGAAGCTAGGGAGAAAATGGGTCATCAGAGGAACTCTAGACAAAGAAGGAGAAGCCTTCGATGAGCAAAGAAGGCGACTTAACTGAAGGTGATGGGGGCGGGGACAAGGGAAACACTCTAATGCACCTGATGTACATTCACTAATATATCAAAGTCAACCACTAAGTCAAACATGAGAAGGAAAGAGGGGGTAGGGAATGGAGTGGGGATTGGGGAAGGGTTAAGTGAGTACTGTGTGCATGTATGCCCCTACCAGCTTGTACCTCATTAAGATGTATGGTTACAGTGCACCAATAAAAAAAAGAGAAAGAGACAGTAGGCAGCATCCATAGATGGAGGGTGCATGGGGCTCTAGGAACCTGTGGAGGAGTGATTGTTTGGAAGTGGTGCTGGAGAAAGAGACAGGCATGGCTCCTTTCTCCTGGCTTCTGTACTTGGAATGTGGAACAGTTGGCTGGTCCCTAGAGAGAATCTTGTCCTTAGGGGAGATGCAGGTGTCAGGTAAGCCAGGCAACACTCAATTCAGATGGAAGATACAGAGGAGTGTGTCCTGACCTAAGCAATGCACAGGTGGGAAAACAGGTCAGGCAATGACACTGGCCAAGTGTCCTTTATCTTTTCCTCAGCTGCATTTGTGTTTTGGGAGGTGGGTGTGAGCAAGTAGACTGCTCAACTACTAATGGATGCCACTGGCATTTGGCTGCAGCTCATGTCCTAGTCCTGTCCCACTCAATGTCATCACTTTTAATTTTTCTATGAAGGTCTGCAATGAATATGTACTACTTGTGGAAGCAGGAAAAGTATTTAAAATAAAGTTAATTCATTAACAAATGTTGATTCATGGCCCATATGTGTTAGGCTTTGCCAAGCATAAGAACAAAGAGGCAAGGGAGACCAAGTTTCTGCCTTAAAAAGAAGTCAGTTCAGAAGAACAAGAGCTGTGTTTTATGTATCTATGACCTAGGTTTCTTCTATCTCAAAAATCACAGTGGAGAATAGATGATTTGCTTGAGGAAATCAGGCTAAAAAGCAAATAGAAATCTCTTTTAGCGTAAGTATCTTTATGCTCAAAGATTGGTGCCAGTGTAAATATCTAGATAGTTCCTCCATGTCACTGTGTAAACACAGTCTTTGGGAATCTTCTTCAGCATGATCGTTTAGTTTTTTAATTTAATATCATAATAAAAATAATCAGGTACATAGGAAAGATTTTTACATGTGACATCTCTTAATAAAACCCTTTCAATTTTTTTTTCTGTACTGAGGATTGAACCAAGAGGCATTCTATCTTTAAGCTACACCCTTAGCCATTTTTATTTTGAAGCAGTCTCAAAACTGTGACCCTCTTATCTCAGTCTCAAGTAGGGATTATAGGCATGTGCCACAATGTCTGGCAAAGTCCTTTTCAATTTTTAAGGGAGCATGAGCCGATTTATGTGAAAATATTTTTGGGGGGTTCTTGCCCTTGCTTTCTTTTTTTAATTGGTGCAGTGTAATCACACATCTTAATGAAGTACAACCTGGAAGAGGCATACATGCACGCAGTACTTATTTATCCCTTACCCTTCCCGTCACCTTCAGTTAAGTTGCCTTCTTTGCTCATCTAAGGTTTATCCTCTTTATCTAGAGTCCCTCCTATGACCCACTTTCTCCGTAGCTTCCACATATTAGGGAGAGCATCCAATTTTTTACTATATGTGACCGACTAATCCAACTTAACATAACATTTTCTAGTTCCCTCCATTTCCCTGCAAATGACATGATTTTGTTCTTCTTTATGGCTGAGTAAAATTCTGTTGTACATATCACATATTTATCCATTGATGAACATCTTGGCTGGTTCCATAGTTTGACAATTGTCAGTTGTGTGTCTGTTTTTGTGCCAATACCATGCTGTTTTTATTACTATGGCTTTGTAGTATAGTTTGAAGTCAGGTATTGTGATGCCTCCTGAATAGTTCTTGTTGCTGAGAACTACTTTGGCTATTCTGGGTTTCTTGTTTTTTCCAAAAGTCCATTTTAAGGACTCATTTTTCTATATCTGTGAATGTAAGACTGGCTCAATATATAAAAAACAATCCGTATAATTCACCACATAA
>PVLC010017214.1:0-12764 GCA_004027655.1 Graphiurus murinus
TACTGGGGATTGAACTCAGGGGCGTTCTACCTCCGAGCTATACCCCCAGCCCTATTTTTTATTCTTTATTTTGAAACCGGGTCTCACTAAGTTGCGGAGTGCCTCACTAGGTAGCTGAGGCTGGCCGCGAACCCGGATCCTCCGGTCTCAGCCTCCCGAATGCTGGGATTACAAGCGTGCGCCACCACGCCCGGCTCCTTTGCAGTCTTTATAAGCATCCCAAAGATAATTTCAGATAGACCTGAGCTGTCTAACTTTTATTTTTATATTCATTCATTCATTCATTTATCTATTTAGGTTCTAGAAATTGAGCCCAAGGGGCACTCTGCCTCCAAGCTACATCCCCAGCCCATTTTTTTTAGTTTTTATTTTGAAACAGGATCTTGTTAAGTTACTGAGGGTCTCTCTAAATTGCAGAGGTTGGCCTCAAACCAGAAATCCTCCTGTCTCAGCCTCCCAAGTACTGGGATGATAGGAGTATGCCACCATTCCCAGCTGCTGCTTGACTTTTCGACTCAAAGCATGGGTACAAAGAGGCCGACTAGGTAAACAGAATTCCTCCCAACCAAAGACCATGTTGACAAGCTTTTTCCTATCTGAATCAGCTTTGTGCTACATGCACACCTTTCTAAAATAAAAATAGAAACACTATAAAAACCTTCAGTCGCGCGGAAGATAAAAATCTGAAAAGTACTCTAATCTAAAATGGTAGTTGGAGGCATTCGTTTTATTTATAATTCGGGGTTAGAGACCTCTGCCCACCAACCTGACACTAATTTTACTAAGAGCAGATATTAAAATACAATCTTGTAATGGAATTATTCATCTGATTAAAACTTTACTCACCAACATGAACAAGTTAAATGAAAAGAGAAGAAATTAAAATGTCCACAGATGTCGGAAGAGGCGCTCATCGGTAGACAATGACCCCAGACCTGCAGCTAAAATGGGTCATCAATGCCGTCCATTCTTCCTTGAAAACAAGAAAAATGCTGATGCCTTCGGTTTCCAGAGATAGGGAAAATTATCACTGGACATCCTGTCTGTCGGCAAGAGTGTACGCTGGTCTCATTTCTTGAGAGAACAGTATGACTGAAATTTCAAACCTGCATCTAGTTTATGTTCATACCAGATATTTTACTCCGAGGAGCTTATTCTAAGAAAATAATGAGGGGAAAAATTAGGAAAGATTAAGGTTCTAAGATACCAGTACCTACACTTTATAATCAAAAAGTGGAAACAAACACCTACTGGTATGAAATAAATGACAACAGAATCACATGACAGAATACTATTAAGCTTTCTAAAATATTAAGGCAAATCTTGATATAATAGAATAAAAATTTATACCATGAGCCAGGTGTGGTGGTGCACACCTGTCATTCCAGTACTTGGGAGGCTGAGACAGGAGGATTGCAGCTTTGAGGCCAGCCTCAGCAACTTAGTAAGACTCTGTTTCCAAATAAAAAATAAAATAGGGATGAGTGGGGGTGTAGCTCAGAGGTAGAATGCCCCTGGGTTCAATTCCCAGTATGAAAAGGAAAAAAAGAAAGAAAAAATTATACCATGATATATTAAGTTAAAAACTAAAAGGGTATATAAAATACAAGTGTGACCAGCACATTAAATAGACATCACTGTGGCCATAATAAAAATTCAGTTTTATCTTGGGTCTTTCGTTGTCACTTTAAAATCTGGGCAGTGGATGTTGATTTCTCCTATAACTAGAGGAAAACCCAGAAGCCCATGAGTTTGCTGCTCACTCTTGATTAGTCAACAGCTCTGTAGTTGCTTTGAGAAGGATTGGTCCATGATACTAATCAAAAACAATGATGTGTAATTACGATGCACCAATAAAAGTATACTTAGAAAATTAAAACTGCAAACCTAACTTAATATCATTTGTATAAGATATATATATGAAGATATTCACCTTTTGCCTATTTGCCCCAGTTTGACATTTGTCTATTGGATTTGTTGTTTTATTTTATTTTTTCCCTAGCTCAATTATATCTTCTTTTTCATTTTTTATTTTTCTATTGGTGCATTGTAATCAGACATCTTTGTTAGGTACAAGCTGGTAGAGGCATACATGCACACATCTCTCATTTAACCCTTTCCCACTTTGTTTTGTTTTGTGGTGCTACCTCTGAGCTACACCTCCCACCCTGTTTTCTTTTCTTTTGTGAAACAGGGTCTCCTTAAGTTGCTGAGGCTCTCACTAAGTTACTGAGGCTGGCCCCAAACCTGTGATCCTCCTATCTCAGCCTCCCAAGCACTGGCATTATAGGTGTGCACCACCACTCCTGGCTTAGCTTTGTTTTTGATGTTTTGCCATATATATGTATATAGCACACCTGTTTGCAGCTAGAAGCCTGCAACTAAAAAGGAGGGTCCCTTCTCTGCTCTTCATCACCCAAAACTTTTGCTCCATCCTTTCCCTTTGCTCCTCTAGGAAGAACTGAGCCTGGCTCCCTGTGCGGGGAGGAGTGGTAGCCTTTGAAGGATAAATTCTTCACCTGGTCAAAGACACTGAATCAGAAACCAGGAGTGGAGCAATGGGGCACGGAAGATAAAACCTAAGCTGACGTCACAGGCAGGCAGATGGCGTGTTGTTTAGTGGCCCAGCTCCCAAGAAGGCGGGCGACGAGCAGGGACAAAGACATCCCAAGTGTCCCCGGATAGAGGTGGACAGTGGTTGAGGCAAGAAAGAATGTCCTGTGTAAGAAACGGCAACATACACGCAGGGCGGGGCAGAGGGGATGGATTGTTATTTCCTGAGCACCTACTTGCTCTACCTTTGTACGAGCACTTCCCGGGTACTGCTCTGAGTACATGATCACACATCACCCACGCTGAACTTGGCCCTGAGATGGTGTCACCTCTACACGCATGAGAAGGCTGAGGACAGTTGTAGGAGGTGCTGGGAAGGAGCGGAACTGGCCCGGACCCCCATCTGCAGGATCCTGGCTCCTGGTCTTCATGCCTTCCCATTCTGTAGAGGAAGAAAGACCTCGGAAGCTGGGAGGAGAGCTCAAGATACCGAAGAGAGACCGGCACAGCAGTTCACGTCTGTAATCTCAATACAAGGGAGGCTGAGACAGGAGGATCACAAGTTCGAGACCAGTCTCAGCAACTTAGGGAGACTCTCAGCAACTTAGTGAGACCCTGTTTCAAACGAAAAAAAAAAAAAATACTGCAGATAGACAGGAAGGACTTGGCAGGTCTGGCAGGAGTGGCCCAGATGGTGGAAAATTCTGGAAAAGCAAGAACGAGGGAAAATGAGGATGGGGCCCAGGTGTGAACCTGTGGGTTCACCCAGCATTTCCTGGTCTAGTGAGGAGGCTCTGGTTTGAGAAGAGGCCTGTATTCCAGGGCGCTGGCCCCCTCTTGTGGCAGTCGGCACTCATCACTGATGCTCCCTGACCAGGCCGGCCACCTGGCTGCAAATTGGAATCACCTGGAAGCTTCTGAAATCAAGCCTGGCATGGTGGCACACACCTGTAATCCTAGTACTTGGGAAGCTGAGACAGGAGGAGCACGGGTTCGAGGCCAGTCTCAGCCACTTAGCAAGACTCTCAGCAACCTAGCAAGACCCTATTTCAAAACAACAACAACAATTTTTTTTTTTTTTTTTTTTTTTTTTTTTTTTTTTGCAGTACTGGGGATTGAGCTCAGGAGCATTCTACCTCCGAGCTATACCCGCAGCCCTATTTTTTATTCTTTATTTTGAAACCGAGTCTCACTAAGTTGCGGAGTGCCTCACTAGGTAGCTGAGGCTGGCCGAGAACCCGGATCCTCCGGTCTCAGCCTCCCGAATGCTGGGATTACAAGCGTGTGCCACCACGCCCACTTAACAACAAATTTTTAAAAAGGAGGCTGGGGTGTGTAGCTCAGAGGTAGAGCACCCTTGGGTTCAATCCCCAGTATCCAAATAAAGTAAAATAATAAAATGTGCTCACACCACCGGCCATTGGAATCACAGTACCTGGAAAGACCTGGGCCCATGCTTCCCAGGGTGGTACCCGAGCACCAGAGGGCTGTTGAGCGCTTGAGATGTGGTTAGTCCAGGCTGAGGTGTTGATGGAAGTATAAAATGCACACTCGGTTTCCAAAACTTGGGGCTGAAGAAGAGAATGTAAAATAGCTCGTTAATAGTTTTTATAGAAGTTATATGTTGGAAGGGTATTTTGAATACTCTGGGTTAAATAAAGCACATTATTTAAATTAATTCACCTCTCCCTTGTCACTTTTTTTTTTTTTTTTTTTTATTGCGGTACTGGGGATTGAACTCAGGGGCATTCTACCTCCGAGCTACACCCCCAGCCCTATTTTTTACTCTTTATTTCGAAACCGGGTCTCACTAAGTTGCGGAGTGCCTCACTAGGTAGCTGAGGCTGGCCACGAACCCGGATCCTCCGGTCTCAGCCTCCCGAATGCTGGGATTACAAGCGTGCGCCACCAAGCCCGGCTGCCTTGTCACTTTTTAAAATACAGCTAGCAGGACATTTAGAGGTACGTGTGCGGCTCACATCTGTGACTCAGACCGTGTGTAAGATCACAAGGTTTAGCAAATAAAAGTACTGGAAGCCGGGCATGGTGACGCACGCTTGTAATCTCAGCATTTGGGAGGCTGAGACTGGAGGATCCGGTTTTGCAGCCAGCCTCAGCTACCTAGTGAGGCCCTCTGCAACTTAGTGAGACCCTGTTTCAAAATAAAGAATTTTAAAAAAAATAGGGCTGGGGGTGTAGCTCAGAGGTAAAATACCCCTGAGTTCAATCCCCAGTACTGGAAAAATAAAAAATAAAATCAAAAAATAAATAAAAGTACTGGACTCCCAGTTAAAATTGAATTTCTGATAAAGTATTCTGACAAAGTATTTTTATTGTATATTTAGTAAAAGCTTAGTATAAATATGTATTATGCTCTGTTTAGGCTATGCTTACACTAAAAATAAAATCTATTGTTTCTCTAAAATTCAGACTTAACTAGGTATCTGTATTTTTTTCCAGCCACCCTGATATGTTTATCGGGCAGCACGAATTGGACTGGTTTCTCCATGTGGTCTGAAGACCAACAGCATAGATCGTCCCTGGAAACTGGTTAGGTTAGAAATGCAAAATCTCAGGAGCGGGGGATGTACTTCAGTGCTGGAGCACTTGCCTGGACTGAGTAGTGAGGTCCTGGCTTTGATCCCCAGCACCACGAAATGAAAGAAAAAGAAACGCAAAATCTCAGGGTCTCACGCACACCTGCTGAACAAGAACGTGCAGTTTAATGGGATCCCCAGGTGATTCACGGGGCCTCAGTGCAAAGTACCGAGCTTGAGAGCAGCCAGCTCAGGGGAGGCGTGCAGGAGAAGGAAGACTAGGTTCTCCAGCGCCCAGGGCAAAGCAGACAGCGTGGGTTCCAGACCCAGGACGCCCACCTCTCCCTCACCCCCACGTGCCCAGCACGGAGAGGTTGGGGCAGTAAACCAAGCCCGTGTGCAGGGACGGACGAGCGCCTGGCTGAATGGTGAATAAGCGAGTTTTGAGAGACTGAGTATAGTCGAGAGCAAATACAGATGGCCGCGTGGGTAAATGCAGGCAACTCTAGACTTCACAAGGACCAGGAGGAAGCAGATGGCTGAGAAAGAAATCAATTAAATGAATGAATAAAAGTGAATTGAATACACGACTATCCTCGTCTGTTTGTCTAAACTCTGGTTTCATCCATTCCATCTCTCCAGGGACTTCAACCCTTCAATTATCCTTTTTCTGGGTCTTTATTTCCCTTCTCTCCAGTTTCCTATCAGCCTTTACCAAAAATGCAAAACAAATAAAAATATCTACTTACATCTTAAACGCTGGTCTTCAACTTGTACGCCTCAATATTTCTAAAAATCAAAGATTCTGGTTTTTCAAAAATTATGTTACGCATCAAAAAGTAAAACCTGTGAAAATAGAAGGGAGATCGTTCGTGTAGAGGAAGGGGAGGGGTAGGCGGCAAGGGGAGGCACTGGTGAGTGGTGTGTGTTACATGTACATGTACAATTGTGCCACAATGACGCTCACTATTCTGTATAATTTAAATGCACCAATGGGGGGGGGGGAGCAGATACTGGAAAAACCCTAACTATCCAACAGAGAGGGAAAATTAAACAAGGATGGTATGTCCACATGTTAAGATGCTAAAACTTATGCTTGTGATGAGTTTTTGATGAAGTAAGAAAATATTTTTACTAGCCGGACGTGGTGGCGCACACTTGTAATCCCCGCATTTGGGAGTCTGAGACCTGAGGATCCGGGTTCGAGGCCAGCCTCAGCTACCTAGTGAGGCACTCTGCAACTTAGTGAGACCCTGTTTCAAAATAAAGAATAAAAAATAGGGCTGGGGATGTAGCTCGGAGGTAGAATACCCCTGAGTTCAATCCCTAGTACCGCAAAAAAAAGAAAAGAAAAGAAAATATTTTTACTAAGCACAAAGTTAACTGAGGAAAGTATGGTTAAAAAAAATGTGTGTACAGTTTGATTCCAATTGTGGGGAAAAAAAATGTGTATGTTATTCAAGGAAAGAAGACTAGAAATAGATGAAGACAATAAAGTCAAACTTGAAACAATGGGAATTCTTAGAGGTAGAATCACAGCTTATTCTGTGTGCTTTGTTGGTGTGGAGGGGTTTTTTATTTATGAGTTTGTTCATTTTTTTAGTAGTCTTTATGTTTGGAGCAGTTTTAGGTTAACGGCAAAATTGAGAGAAAGGCACAGAGGATTCCCATACGCCCTGTCCACACCCCTCACACACACAACCTCCCTCACATCCACAGAGTGGTACATTTCTTACTACTGATGAACCGCCGAGGACACACCTTCACCCAGAGTGCGTAATTTTCAGAACTGCCTTTTTTTTTTTTCTTCTTTGTACTAAGGATTGAACCTAGGGGCTTTCTACCTCTGAGATATACCTTCCACCCCTTTTTAAATTTTTGTTTTGTTTTGTTCGGCAACAGGGTCTCGCTAGGTTGTTGAGGGTCTTACTAAGTGTCTGAGACTGGTCTCCAACCTTCAACCCTCCTGTCTCAGCCTCTTAAGTACTGGGATTACAGGTGTGCAGCACCACACCCAGCTCAGTACAGTCACCCTTGGCGCCATCTGTCCTCTGGGTCTGGACAAATGCCATCAATCTACCATTGTCATATCATACAGAGTGGGTACACTACCCTGAAAGCCCTCCAGTCTCCATCCATTTGCCCCTCTTCTAGTCAAATTTTTTTTTTTGCTTACTTTTTTCCTACCATTTTACATTACTTTTGTGATTAGAAGAATAACTACCATCACTTAAAGAAAACCATTCTGCTGGAAACTGCAGGGGAGGGGGAGCCTTAACTTCACCCCATGACTCAGACACCCCTTGTGTCAATTTTCATGTTACCCGCATAAAGCCACCCAAAGGTGACCATGTCGTTGGTGCACTGAGTGTTGACAGATGGCAGGAAGCCAATCAGGCCGTCAGCTAGTCAAACAGAAACCAGCCCTCCCCGCCTTGTTTGCTCTCCTGCTCACTCTCTCCCCAGTTCCCCATTCCCGAGAGCCCTGCTGCTTTCTGATACTGCAAACAGCCTCAGATAAGGCCAGTGCTGGAGGGTAAGCAAAAACGTCTAGGGCTCCCACCCCAACTACTTCCCACCGGGGGCTTCCTCTCCTTGTCATCATGAAGTTCATTTATTACCTATGTTAACTAAAGATAATTCCGTGTGTGTGTGTGTGTGTGTGTGTGTGTGTGTGTGTGTGTGTGTGTGTTTTCTGGGGAATTGAACCCAGGGGCATTCTACCTGTGAACTACACCCCCAGCCCTATTTTATTTTTTATTTTGAAACAGGGTCTCACTAAGTTGCTGAGGATTTTGCTAAGTTGCTGGGGCTAGCCTCAAAACTGTGATACTCCTGTCTCAACCTCCCAAGTACTAGGATTACAGGCATAAGTCACCATGCCCAACCCCCCTTTTTTAAATTTCATTCTTGAAATAGGGTCTCTTTAAGTTGCCAAGGCTAGCCTCAAACTTGTGATCCTTCTGCCTCAGCCTCCTAAGTAGGTGGGATTACCGATGTGTGCAACCATGCCTGGATTAATTTTAAATTCTTACATAACATGATTTCTTACAGTATCACATTCAGACAGACAGTCATCTTCTCACTTTCTTGATGTCGTCCTTCACACAAAAGAACTTTCACTTTCATAAAGCCCAACTTCTTTTTTCATTTGTTGCTTACATTTTTGGCATCAGACCTAAGAAATCATAGTGTACACCAAGATCATGAAGATTTATGTCTATGTTTTCTTCTAATAGTTTCATAGTTTTAACTCTTATGTTCATCTTTCTGATCCATTTTGAGTTATTTTCCGTGAATGGTGTGAGGTAGGGGTCCAAATTCATTGTTTTGCATATGGATATTTGGTTGCCCCAGCACCATTTGTTGAAGAGGCTTCAACAAATTTCCCCCCAACAAATTGTCTTAGAACTCTCAAAACCCAGTTGGCCATAATGCAAGGGGTTTGTTTCTGGACTCTCAGATCCATCTCAGTGATCTATATGTTTATTCTTATGCCTGAACTTCACCATCTTTTTTTTTTTTTGTACTAATGATTGAACACAGGTGCATTCTGCCTCTGAGCTACACTCCCAGCCCTATTTTATTAATATTTTGAAATAGGGTCTCACTAACTTGCCACAGCTGTCCTTTAACCTGTAATCCTCCTGTCTCAGCCTACCAAGTTGTAGAATTAAAGTGTGCACCACTGTAATTGGCTACCTCACTGTCTTGAGTGCCGTAGATTTGTAATAAGTTTTAAAGTAGAAAATGTGAGTCTTCCAGTTTTGTTATTCCTTTTCAAGATTATTTTGGCTATTTTTTGTTTTTCGGTACTGGGAATTGAACTCAGGGGCATTCTACCTCTGAACTATACCCCCAGTCCTATTTTTTATTCTTTATTTTTGGAAGAGGGTCTCACTAAGTTGCAGAGAGCCTCATTAAGTAGCTGAGGCTGGCCTCGAACCCGGATCCTCCAATCTCAGCCTCCCAAGTACTGGGATTACAATCATGCACCACCATGCCCGGTTTAGTATTTTGTTCTTTATGCTGCTGTTTTTAATGAAATTGTTTTCTTAATGTTATGTTTCAGATTTTTAATTGCAAAACTATGCAATGCGTTAATTTTTGTTTATGAGCTTGTATCCTGCAACCTGGACCACTAGATTTTTTGGAGGGGAGTAGTCCTTAGTTTTTTCTTATATGTAAGGATATAAAAACAAGGATCTTATATGTAAGATCATGTACTACAAATGGAGATAGTTTCACTTCTTTCCATCTGGATGCCTTTTATTTCATTTTCTTGCCTAGTTGCTACGGTTAGAACCTCCAGTTAAACGATGAATAAAGTGATGTGAGCAGACATCTTTGTCTTATGCCTGATGTTGGGGAGAAATCTTCCAGAATTTCATGGGTATGATAATAGTTGTGGGGTTTTAGGATGCCCTCTATCAGATATTGGCAGTTTGGAATCGTGTTTTGTTGTTGTTGTTGTTTTGTTTTGTTTTTTGTTTTTTTTTCTATCTAAAGCATTCCTCTGAAATTTGCTTCGTTACAGGTCTGCCATTAGAAAACTCGCTCAGCTTTATTTGTTTAATTTTCTTTCCCTTTATCTCGTTCTTGGAATATTTGTTTGCCAAATATAAAACTCTAGGTCAGCAGCTATCTTCTTTCAGCTCCTCGAAGATACTCAACTGCCCACTGTCTTCCGTTGCTACTGCTAGTCTAACTGCTACTCCTTTGAAGGGCAATCTCTTTTTTACTGTCTTTACTGGGGAGGGAAAAGGGGGAAGGCGTCTTGAAGAAGGGAACCGTTCAAATAATGCTGTGCACATGTACAAAACCATCAATATCCACCTCAATGCCATGTGTGGGGAGTGAGAGGGGACAGGGGAGGGCCGGGAGGAAGCTCAGACAGCATTCTGAACTAGTAGGTCTTACACCCCTCCTTCCTCCTTTTCTCTAAGTTGACTTCATTCAAGATTGCATTTGGCGGTGTCAAACAACTCCAAGCATTCATCGGACTTACTACCAGCAAGCCTGGTGGACACAGCCCTTTTTCTTTCCCAACACACCTGACAAAATGTCCACAGCTGACTCTCGATGACCTGATTTGTGTCATGCGCCCATCCATAAATTTAATCGCTGTGGTCCAGGAGTGAAAGACTCCAAGCGGCCAGCCCATGGCCGCACGTCCACCCAGAGAGGAGACGCCCGCTCGCTGAAGCTAGTGGACCGACCGACAGCGATAAGAAGCTGTCCCTCAAAAGAGATGACTGGAGGGAATCCGCTGTCCAGTTTACCCAAAACTGAGGTGTTCCCCAGAAACCGAGACTTTCGGTGAGGTAACAAGATATCCCCAAACAACCCAGGACGGCTGTTATCCTCGGGTTCAAAAAGCGAACGCTGAACCTGCTTCATCAGAATCACTGAGACTTAGGGCTTTTCTCTCGTCCAAGTATCACAGAAGCCCTTCCTACCTTGTCCTCTGCCACTAAGCACAAGCCATCAGTCACCATGACGGCAGAGACAGGAGGCATTCGAAATGAGTCCTCGGAAGTTCACGGCCAAAGTCCTTTCCATTCCTTCTTTTCTCTCCTATCCTCGATGTGAATGATTCTCCCCCAAGTATCCTGCCCTGGCGTCCAACAGCCTCAACCCCCGCCCTGCATCCAAAGCTCTCAAAGCAACCGCCTCCCCTCGGGGCACCAAAACTCCCTCTGTCACCGCTGTCAGCTCCAGAGCCATATTTATGTCTCCCGTACTCTGGGATCGCTCTTCCTCCACAGACCTCAGCCAGGAGCATGTCGAGCATGTCGCCGGCGACAGGACACGGCCAGCCCCCCAGCTCCAGACTTCTGACCCTGGAATGGGCCGTGCACTAGCCTGCTCCAGGAAGACAGCTCCCCCGTGGGGAAAAAAATGAGAAAAAATTGAGAACAATGGGAAACATAAACATAAATAGAAATCTATATGCTAGCTGTCAGTGTCTTTCTTTTATTCCTAGATTATGCTTTTCTTTTTTTATAGTAAACTCTTCTTTTTCTTGTATTACGACTATGGTAATTGATTATTGTTCTTGCTTGGCAAAATAACATTTTGGCAATCTTCTTTGGATCCCCAAACTTTTTTTTTTTTTTTTTTTTTTTTTTTTTTTTTTTTTTTTTTTTTTTTTTTTTTTTTTTTTTTTTTTTTTTTTTCCCTTATTTTTTTTTTTTTTTTTTTTTTTTTTTTTTTTTTGCGGTACTGGGGATTGAACTCAGGGGCAGTCTACCTTTGAGCTACAGCCCCAGCCCTATTTTTTATTCTTTATTTTGAAACACTATCTCACTAAGTTGCGGAGGGCCTCACTAGGTAGCTGAGGCTGGCCGAAAACCCGGATCCTCCGTTCTCAGCCTCCCAAATGCTGGGATTACAAGCATGCATTCCCAAACTTTTTATATGAAAATTGGCTCATTCATAAAATTCAAAAGTCTGGAGGTCACCTGACTATCAAGCAAACAGAAAATGTTTATTTTACTTATTTATTTACATTTATTTATTTATCTATTTGTTTATTGGTGTGGTACTGGGGATTGAACCCCAAGGCATTCTACCTTCAAGCTACATTTCCAGTCTGATTTTTTTTTTTTTTTTTTTTTTTGCGGTACTAGGGATTGAACTCAGGGGCATTCTACCTCCGAGCTACACCCCCAGCCCTATTTTTTATTCTTTATTTTGAAACCGGGTCTCACTAAGTTGCGGAGTGCCTCACTAAGTAGCTGAGGCTGGCCGCGAACCCGGATCCTCCGGTCTCAGCCTCCCGAATGCTGGGATTACAAGCGTGCGCCACCACGCCCAGCTTCCAGTCTGATTTTATTTCTTATTTGGAAACAGGGTCTCGCTAGGTTGATGGGAGTCTCACTACTTGCTGAGGCTGTCCTCGAACCTGCGATCCTCCTGTCTCAGCCTCCCAAGTACTGGGATTGCAGGCGTGCGCCACCACACCCAGCCTGGATTTATTTTTTAAATGGAGAGAGGTTGATTCCTAAAGTCAAATATAAGTGGTCCAGAAGAACTTACAAGCTGGGTCTTTCCAATTACCCCTCACGCCTTAGTACGTTCTTTCCTAGTGGCAGATTTTAGAGATGGGAGCGAGCTGAGGGAACTGGGACGGGTATCTCTGAGGAGGGAAGGTTTCAGGCAGACAGGTGAGAGCCGAGGAGCCTGCGGAATGGCTGTGACGTCACCCCAGCCTTGCTAAGGGCCCATTTTGTCTTGGAACTTCTGTCCCATAAAGGCCTCCTCTATCACAGGACACACCTTGAAACAGGAATGGGCCGGCGATGGGGAGATCAGAGTGTCAGAAGTTATGCCCATAGTTTTGCTTTCGTCTTGCTTTATCACCAATGGAAGAGGTTTGAGTTTCCCCGCGGAAAGCCTGCCTGGGGAGCAAATGCACGCCTAGCTCTTGTCTAGCCTCAGAGCATGGACACGGTGTTGCTTCTTTTCCAAATATGCTCGAATTTATGAAGCCCTTTCAGTCCTACATTTCACTGAGAAGACGTATGCCATTAATCACTCAAACCGGGGCTCCCTCAAAACCGTAGCCAGAACCGCAGTCAGTGATGGCTGGGCCGTGTTTTGGGTTGTTTGTGGCTTCTGGCTTCAAAATTGAATTTTGAGAGCCAGGCGTGGTGGCGCACGCTTGTAATC
>PVLC010017214.1:12864-27890 GCA_004027655.1 Graphiurus murinus
AAAAAAAAAAAAAAAAAAAAAAAAAATGTCTGGGGGTATAACTTGGAGGTAGAATGCCTCTAGGTTCCATCCCCAGTACTGCAAAAAAAAAAAAAAAAAAAAAAAAAAAAATTGAATTTTGAACCAAATGGGGCAGGCTACTTGGGCCAGTTAGGCCTCCTGTCCAGAGTCAAGGAAGTATTACCTCGTTACTCCCACAAGCAAAACCGAGTGGAAATGAGTCACTACTTGGCTGACTCTGTCTTTGAAACAAACGCCCACGTTAGACTGAAACTCAGGGTTCGGTGGTCATTTTTCTGAATCATACCTGAGTTTGCAGTCTCATGACAAAGACAAGCAGAATTTCTCCTACAGAATCGAAGGCAGGAAAGAGCTGGATTTTTTTTTTTTTTTTTTTTTGACTGGTTATTGAACCTAGGGGCATTCTACCTCTGAGCTACACCCCTGCCTTATTTTATTTTATTTTATTTCATTTCATTTTGAAGCAGGGTCTCACTAAGTTGCAAGGGACCTCACTAAGTAGCTGAGGCTGGCCGCAAACCTGCGATCCTCCTGTCTCAGCCTCCCAAGTACTGGGATTACAGGTCTATGCCACCATGTCCATCTTGGAAACGAATTGATTTTTTTTTCAGAGCTCACACTTAGTGCTTAAGACCTCTGTCCATTATTCTAAAAACATTCCTGTGCTATGGATGAGAAACATTCTCTCCTTCTCTGGGAATCAGAAGCCCAGCTTTGTGAAGTGTTGTAAGTAAAAACCCACAACTTTATCTGGGTTAGAACTTGAACTTCTTCACATGTTACCCTACATACTGAGATCGCTTTGCCTTTGACTCCCGGATTTCACAAAAAACCAACTAACCAACTAAAACGCCCTGCAAGTTTCCAAAGCACCCTGCACGGCTGACAATCTGGATGGAAGGTTGGATGGAAGGAATGTTCTCCTGGCCTCAGGGCTAAGGTACGGGACTTGCCAGGCAGAGAAGCAGAGCTACAACGCCTGCCCCCTAATCACCACTCCCCGACAGGCTGTTGAATCACATCTCTTCCCTATTCAGGCCCCATTCCGGGGAGTTTGAATGAGCACTGGACTCAGGCCTCTCCGGGACCGAGCCCTCCACCAAGGGGTGATCCCTGTTCAAGAAATGAAACCACATTTGGTTTGTCATGTAGCTGAGATCTCCCCTACGCTTGAAGTTCTGTCCTGGAAGATATCAATGGCATTATCCAGAGTCCTCATTCCATGTCCCAGGAGATGTTACTGCCACCCCCCCCCCCAGGATTTCTCAGAATCCCCAGGGATTTTACATTTTTATGGCCTCTTGGATTCCAGCTCTGTCTCTTCTGAAGTGTGCCCCGATGATGTCGGATGGCAGCATCTTTTCACAGGCTGATTTGCAATCTGTGTATTTCCTTTGATGTGAAGCGTCTGTTCAAATCTTTTACCACTTATTATCACTATTTTTTCTTTTTCTCTTTTTTTTTTCTTTTGCAATACTGGGGATTGAACCCAGGGACATTCTAACCTCCAAGCTACACCCCCACCCTGTTTTTTATTCTTTATGTTGAAACAGGGTCTCACTAAGCTGCAGAGGGCCTCACTAGGTAGCTGAGGCTGGCCGCGAACCTGCGATCCTCCAGTCTCAGCCTCTCAAGTACTGGGATTACAAGCTTGCGCCACCACGCCTGGCTCGTCACTATTTTTTTCAATGAAAATTGCATATTTTTAAGGTATGTGCATGATGTTTTGATATGCAAATTCAACATGAAATGATTATTACAGTCATGTAAATTAACACATCTATCTCCTCTCTTTGTGTGTGTGTGTGTGTGTGTGTGTGTGTGTGTGTGTGTTGAGAGCACCTTAAATCTACTCTCCTAGCAAATTGCCACAATTCCTTCACCCATTCTTCCATCAACAATCGCTTAGGTTGTTTCCGTATCTTGGCTACTGTGACTAATGCTGCAACTAACAATGACAAGACGCCTCCTAGATAGACTGATTTTATTTCCTCTGGGAATATACCTAGTACCTCCCGTGTGGTAACTCCACTTTTTATTTTTTGAGCCACCTCCACACTGTTTCCACAATGGCCGCACATTCCCACTAACGGTGCAGGAGGGCTCCATTTTCTCCCCATCCTCGCCTGCTTATATTTGTTATCTTTTTATAATGGCCCTCGATCTACGGAAAGTGATGCTCATTATGGCTCTGAATTGCATTTCTCTGATGATTAGCAATGTTTGTGGGGGCAAGATCTCCAGAAAGAAGGTGGTAGCCCCACCCAACGGAAAGGAAAAAAAGGCATAAAAGATGGCGCAGAGGGGAAGTGGCGAGGGCGGAGACCTAAGAGTGTTTACCAGAGACCAGGATTGGACGAGGGATGTCTCCTCAGCGTGATCAAGACATTGATAGGTCCCTGGTAGTGTGATCAGCACGTAAAGAGGCATGACCAAGATGAACTTTACCCTGATTGGCCCTGCAAGGAGACCCCCCTCACGCTCTGCTCTATGTAACTCTTTGCCCCTCGTGTAATAAACAGATGAGTCCTTTGATGCTCAGTCCCCGCTGTGTGTTCATTGCGGCGGGACCTTCCTTTTCCTCGGAGAACCCCCTTTTCGGGGTAGACGCTCCAGGGAGATCGGGGTAGGGAGGAGGACCCCACAAATGTTGAGCTTTTTTTTTTTTTTTTTTTTTTTTTTTGCGGTACTGGGGATTGAACTCAGGGGCATTCTACCTCCGAGCTATACCCCCAGCCCTATTCTTTATTTTGAAACCGAGTCTCACTAAGTTGCGGAGTGCCTCACTAGGTAGCTGAGGCTGGCCGCGAACCCGGATCCTCTGGTCTCAGCCTCCCCAATGCTGGGATTACAAGCATGCGCCACCACGCCCGGCTTTTTTTTTTTTTTTTTTTTTTTTTAACATATATATATATATTGGCCATTTGTTTCTTTTCAGAAAAAAGTCTATTCAGGTCCTTTGCCCATTTGTTGCCTGTTCTGGAACAGCCCAATCTCAGTCTATGAGAACCAGCCCCAAGGAACCGTGAGAAAAGGCAGAGAGATCCAGGATTTCCAGTAAATCGCATTGGGTGCGACTTACTGGAAACTTCCTGAAGCGTAGTTATGGGCAGCACAGACCAGGTGAATTCTTGCAATTCAGGTTAGAAAATGGAGATGTGTGAAAAAGCGCCCAGGATAAGCCAGAAGGTACTCCATTTATGTCAGGCCAATATCTAAGACTCCGATACATTCTAGGCGCCAAGATCCATTCGTGAGGCTCCACATACCACTCTAGTGGTTTTGTTTATTTATAATATGCAGGGAAAACCAACCAGGGTAACTCAAGGACAGTCAGTCATGGCAGTTTTGAGTCACATCAAGCCAAAACTACACAGTTGCCTGAGCTTTTGGCATCATGTCCAAAAAAATAAAACCAAGCTGGGCATAGTGATACATGCCTGTCAGCCCGGTACTTGGGAGGCTGAGACAGGAGGATCTCAGGTTCGAGGCTCAGGAGTAGAATGCCCTTGAGTTCAATTCCTAATACTACCAAAAAAAAATAATAATAATATAATATATAAATATATACATATATATACATATATGTCAAGCTTTTCCTCTATATTTTCTAGATTATTCTTTCATCTTTGTGTATTCTTAGTGCCTCTGTTGAAAATTAGTTGATTATATATGCTTGCGTTTGTTTCTGGACTTTCTTTTCTGTTCCATTGATCTATGTGTCTGCTTTTATACTGGTATCATACTGTTTTGATTTTCATAGCTTTGTAATATAATTTGAAATCAGAAAGTATAATGTCTCCAATTTTCTTCTTTTTTCTCAAGATTGTTTTGGCTATTTGGGGGTCTGTTGTGGTTCCGTACAAATTTTAAAATTGTTTTTCTATGACTGTGAAAAATGCCACTAGAATTTTGATGGGGGTTGTATCAATCCTATCTATCACTTTGGAGAGTACAAACATTCTAACAATAGTAATTCTTCCAATCCATGAACATGAGATTTTTTTTTCCATTTACTTGTATCTTCTTCAGTTCCTTTCATCAGTGTTTCAAATTTTCAGTGTACAGATTTCTCACCTCACTGGTTGAATTTAATCCCAAATATTTTATTCCTTTTAATGCTATTATGAATGGGATTGTTTTCTTGATTTCTTCTTCTTTTTTTTTTTTTTTAGATATATCATCACTGGTGAAAAGAAATAAAACTGAGTTTTATATATTTATTTTGCAGACTGCAACATCACTGAATTTGTCCCTTAGTTCTAACAGTATTGTTTGTTTAGTCGTCTTTAGCATTTTCTACATCTAGAAATCATTTCTTTTATAAACAGAAAACTACACCAATTTCTTTTCAATTTGAATGCCTTTTATTTCCTTTCCTTGCTTGGTTGCTATTGCTAGCTATTTATTTATTTATTTATTTATTTATTTATTTATTTATTTATTTATTTATTTATTTTCTGGTAGTGGGACTTGAACTCAGGTGCAGGTTATCTGAGCTATACCCCCAGCCCTTTTATTTTATTTTTTTATTTTTTATGGTACTGGGGATTGAAACCAAGGGCATTCCACCTTTTAGCTACACCCCCAGCGCCTTTCATTTTTTATTTGGAAACAGGTCTTGATAAATTGCTGAGGTTCCCACTGAGTTGCTGAGGCTGTTCTCGAACCTGTAATCCTCCTGTCTCAGACTCCCAAGTACTGGGATTACAAGTGTGTACCACCACGTCTGGACCATTTTTTTTAATGAGGCTGTTCATTTTCTTGTAGTTGAGACTTTCAAGTTTTTAGTATATTTTAGATAATTTATTACCTATGTCTTTTGCAAATATTTTCAGTCTATGAGTTATCTTCTCAACGTCTTAAAGTTTATAGTTCTTTTTATTCTCAGCCTTTAAAATATAATTCTATCATTTTCTAGTTTCGATTGTTGCAATTGATATAATAACTGCGATTTCTTTCTCTGGGGTTATTAACTATTTCTCTCTTTGCTTTGGGTATGTTTCGATTCTACAATACATCTATGTATAAATTTATTTTTATTTATTCTTTCTTGGAACTCATTGTACAACATTAATATGGTATTTGTGCTTTTCATCAATCCTAGAAAAATTATTGGCAAATAACTCATCAAATGTCATCTTCCTCTCATTTGACCTACTCTCTTCTTCTGTTACTCCTATTAGACGTAGGTTGGAATTTCTCATTTTCTCTTTCATTCTTCTATTGCTACATCATGTTTTCCAAGTCTTTCTGTCTACATTTTGTGCAATTTTCTCAGTTCCATCTTTTAGTTTATGGATGCTACCTTTAACCGTGTCTGATCTGCTACTCACGGGTATCTGTTTTCTACTACTACCATAACAAATCTCCAGAGACATAGCAGCTCCAAACAATACCCCTTTATTATTTCACAATTCCTGTGGGTCAGATGTGTGACATTATGTCATTAGACACTCTGCTTAGGGTCCCACCAGGCTTAAATCGAGGCATTTGTTATGCCTGTGGTTCTCGGATAGGATTTGGTGTCCTCTTCCAAGCTCACTCTTGGTTGGAAGAATTCAGTTCTTTCTAGCTGTAGCTGCCCCTCATTCCTTGACCTCTTTTCGCTTCAAGCCAACAACTGTGCGTCAAATCCTTCTCATTCTTAACATTTCTTAGGTACCTTTCTGTGGTATCTCTCTACCTCCTGTTTTGCCGCCTTCTGCTGCTTTTTAGAGATAATATGCTTACATTTGACCTCCTTGGATAATCTCCTTATGTAAAGGTCAGCTGATTAGTAACTTCAAATGCATTTGCAAAATCCTTTTTACCATGTAATGGTAAAAACCATGGGAGTAACACAAGGACCAGAGATCATGAGCAGCCAAAATTGTGCCTACTACATAGTCCATTGAGTTTTACTTTTATTGATTCTATATTTAATTTCTAGAAATTCTGGGGGAGACGAAATCTTTCTGGTGTGTGTGTGTGTGTGTGTGTGTGTGTGTGTGTGTGTTGTGTTTTGACCCTTATTTACTCTCTTGGTTTTAGTTTCTTCTTTTATGTCTTTAATCTGATTACCTTGGGGGAGGATTCATGGAAATCATTTGCTAAGTCTTGTTATATCACTCATAACTAGATGATGCCCTGGAGTTATGCACCTTTTCTAAGCATTCTAAAGAATTTTTTTTTTCTATGCATCTTTTTCCAACATTGTATTCAAAGATTTTGCATTCACACAGCAGATTTTGAATTTGGGGTTTTGAGCTCAAGTTTAACAAGGCATTCAATATAGAAAACCCTATGCAACTCACACTACAGATTTTACAATGGCCTCTCCAAGTCATCCAGATGTGTTATCAGCCCAGAATCACCTTTGAAAGCTACTTTCTCAATGTGGGAGTTCCAGGACTATGATGTGCAAATTTAGACCCAGTTACATGAGAAGGCTAGGCTCGTGACAATGTACTCTCAAGAGATTTTTTTTTCTTTTCTCTCTTTTTTTTTTTTTCCATACATCAGTTCAAGATAAGCTTTGACAAACTTCCTTGTTTTCTCCTTGGGCCAATGCACAGATTTTTCTATTCTATTCTTTCACTATATCGGCTGTTGAATAGATTATTGCAGTCCATTAGTTTTCAAATTACGTTCCCTAGAATCCCATGGGCTTCTAATCAATTACTCCCAGGAGCTATTTCAGGGAACAAAAGTGGGAAGACTCTCCCCTCCATCCTAAAACCTGAAGCACTGTGGTCTTCCTCCTCCCTTCTCACTGCCACAGAAGCCTATACAGGCACACATGCATACACACACACACACACACACACACACACACACACACGCATGCATGCATACACACACACACACACACACACACACAACTATATGACAAATTGGTCTTTCTAATTATATTAAACTCAAAGGAGATGAAAATTATAAAATTTCTGAGACATTCTAAAGTCTTCACTTTAAAAACAGAGGAACTAGCTGTGTACAGTGGCTCATGCCTGTAACCTCAGTACTTGGGAGGCTGAGACAAGAGGATTGCAGGTTTGCGGCCAGCCTCAGCTACTTAGTGAGGCCCTCCGCAACTTAGTGAGACCCTGTTTCTTATAGGGCTGGGGTGTAGCTCAGAAGTAAAATGCTTCTGGGTTCAATCCTCAGTACCACAAAAAGTAAAATTAAATTAAAATAAAAATTGAGAGACTGAGATACAGAGATGTTAGCCTCTGGCGTACAGTTAGAGAAAAGAGTTCATACTTGAATCTAGAGTAAAAATAGGTAGAAACGATATTTAGCCCCTCCCCCAACATAATTAAGAGTTTTCAGAGTTGGGGGTGGTGGCACAAGCTTGTAATCCCAGCATTCGGGAGGCTGAGACAGGAGGATTGCAGGTTTGCAGCCAGCCTCAGCTACCTAGTGAGGCACTCCACAACTTAGTGAGACCCTATTTCAAAATAAAGAATAAAAAATAGGGCTGGGGGTGTAGCTCAGAGGTAGAATGCCCCTGGGATCAATCCCCAGTACCGCAAAAAAAAGGAATTTTCTGTAACTAGAGACATGTCATGCTGGAAGGTTGGGGTCTAATTTCTGATGAATGTAAAGAAATGCACCGGATGCTATGTGAATATATGTTTCCATCACACTAAACCACAATATGATATATGGTTATAATGCACCAATAAAAGTATATTAAAAAATAATAAACAGCCGGGTGTGGTGGTGCACGCTTGTAATCCCAGTACTTGGGAGGCTGAGACCCGAGGATCCGGGTTCACGGCCAGCCTCAGCTGCTTAGCAAGGCCCTCCACAATTTAGTGAGACCCTGTTTCAAAGTAAGGAATAAAAAATAGGGCTGGGGGTGTAGCTCAGAGGTAGAATGCCCCTGGGTTCAGTCCCCAGCACCACAAAAAATAAATAAACAGGTGAGTGGGACTGAAACCCAATGTGAGCGTGCTTAGTGAGTGCTAAAGCTTTTCCTTATGTCATTCTCTGCCCTCCTATTTAAATATTTGCTAGGATCTTCTGAGCAGGGCACTCTCCCTGCAATGCTTAGCATTCCCCACGTATTTTCACATTTAATCTACAACACAATCCAGGTGCACTGAACACTGTTATTACCTCATTTTTGCAGATGACCGCAAGGAGGCTCAAAGCGGTCAAGGGACAGGGCTGCTGTGTCCAGGTACCCAGTAAATAAAAGATTGGGGACGGAACCCCAGCTGTCTAGCTCCAGCCCCAAGGCCTTCTAGCTGACTCTCGCCGGTCATGCATTCCACACTTGCCAACGTTCCCAAAGCGGACACTCGTGGCCAGCCCACCGTCATAACTGGGCATGCGCAGAGTGGAGACTTTGGCGTTGCTGCAGACGCCAGCGTCCTGGCGAGGTCCAACGAGGCGACGCTCTGCCTTCTTTTTGCAGCTTCCGTGCTGTAAACGAGCGTCCTTTTGGAAGTATATTTGGTGCCACGCACTTCACGTTTTTGTGCTCTTCGTTGAGTTCACGGTTTAAAGTGGCCCCTGCGCACAGAGAGCTGACATGCTTGTCGTCTGTTGTCTATACACACGCGCAGGCGATTACGGGCCTTAGGGAGAAAACGCACGTGCTAAACGATGGGCATGAATTAGAATGCTAATGAGTCAACTGTGTATGAGCATATATCATGCATAATATATCGAATAGATACGAATCGACTACTGTATGAATGAACTATCAAATATGATTCAACTATGTATTCATATAACAATACATTATAATTATAAAATAGATTATTATACAATGTTAATGTATAATACGTTATATAAACATAACTTATCATGTCTTATAATTATTACAAAACATAGTATGTTAAATTCCTAATATATAATATGATATATTAATAGTTTTTACCATTGATTTATTAATAATGAATTAAAATATATAAATAATATATTCAATATAATATATTGTGTATACAATAGATTAAAATATAAATATGATAGTCAAATATAATCTAATAATTTATGTTAATATAATATATTAGGACATAATTGAATCATATTAATATATGTATATTAAATTGATTATAACTGTATGATATATCAATACATAGATTATTGATATTTTATATATTAAATATGTTCTAATATGATTAATATACTACAGACTAATATGATATAGAATATGTATCAACATGCTGCAAAATAATATGTATTAACATAATGTGTAATATATGTTAATATTCTATAACATATATGTGCCAACACCATATGCCATAGCCGGGCGTGGTGGTGCACACTTGTGATCTCAGTACTTGGGAGGCTGAGACGGGAGGATCACAGGTTCGCGGCCAGACTCAGCTACTTAGTGAGGCCCTCGGCAACTTAGTGAGACCTTGTTTTAAAATAAAAGAATAGCCGGGCGTGGTGGTGCACGCTTGTAATCCCAGCATTCGGGAGGCTGAGACCGGAGGATCCGGGTTCGAGGCCAGCCTCAGCTACCTAGTGAGGCACCCCGCAACTTAGTGAGACTTGGTTTCAAAATAAAGAATAAAAAATAGGGCTGGGGGTATAGCTCGGAGGTAGAATGCCTCTGAGTTCAATCCCTAGTACCGCAAAAAAAAAATAAAATAAAAGAATAAAAAATAGGGCTGGGGGTATAGCTCAGAGGTAGAATGCCCCTGAGTTCAATCCCCAGTTTCACACACACACACACACAAATATATATATGCATATATATGTATGTATGTATATGTTAATATGCTATATATAAAATAAGTTATCCTTAGATATAAACACACATAGAATGAGGTTATCTGGATGAGGAAAGTGGTGTGAACCAAGGCTGGCCGGAGCCCGGCCCCGTGGAGGCCCTGGGCAGTGATTCAGGATTTGCTAACTCTGTGATTTCACAGGACGCGACCTCCAGGAGCCATGAGAATGAGTGACCCCTCCTCACCCTCACAACCACTTTTGCCTGCGCTTTCCACCAAGGGGGCTGCGTGTCTGGTCCCCTCACTTGGGGCAGGGGCGCTTGGAGGAAGCCATCGTGTCTCCAAGTCTGCTGTGGCCCAGGCGCTGGAAGCCCCGGCGCGACCCAGCTCCACAAAGGGGAAGCTGGTCAGTCAGGAAAGAAAGTCCCTCCCTGAGAAGGCAAACAGTGCGTGGAGCGCGCACATGGCGGAAACAAAGGGCTCTCGGTACCACGTTGTGGGGATTATCTCACCTGGGCAGATAACGGAGGAGGGCGAGTCCCCCGCCCCCATGGCCTGGCCCGTCGGTGACGTGCGCACCAGCCTCTCCAAGAAAACGCCATCTCTACGCTGGGCACCGCAGAACCGGCTGTCCCTCGGTGCCAACGCCGCGCGCCATCATGTCCGTGACGGCCTGCCAGGGCTTGGGGTTCGTGGTTTCCCTGATCGGGTTTGCGGGCATCGTCGCAGCCACCTGTATGGACCAGTGGAGTACCCAAGACTTGTACAACAACCCGGTGACGGCCGTCTTCAACTACCAAGGGCTGTGGCGCTCCTGCGTCCGGGAAAGCTCGGGCTTCACCGAGTGCCGGGGTTACTACACTCTGCTGGGGCTGCCAGGTAAGGGCTTGTGCCTGGCCGGCTGCCTGGCGAGGAGGATTTGGGTGGAGAGGAGACAGGACCCTCTGCCTGGGATGCCAGGAGAGGAACCACCGGAGAGGGGGAAATGAAATTTTTTCTTAACAGGAGCAATGGCCTCCACCAGCAAGGGTTGGAATATGAGTGCCGGAACCTTAGGAAGAGGAACTTTCTGGAACAGGAGTGCAGAGACCTTAAGGAGAGGAATTATCTGGAGCTGTAGCAGCCCCTGTTTCCCTAGCCTGATGCTCCCCAGTTCTGCCCCGGGGGCGCATTTTTCTAATAACTCCTCTGAGTGCAATAGCATGGTCTTAATCGCCTGCAAGAGCAGGAGTCAAGAGGCCCAGATTGTAGCTACTTTCTTGCTTTAGCTCCCAAATTCTCCTCACTGGGTTGGTGAGACTGCCTGTCTCCTGAATGGATTCCATCCCCAGGACCCCGTGGGCCTGGTCTCAGCTTCCAGAGATGCCCAAGCACGGAGCAGCAGTAGAAATAGGGCCCAGGAAAAGAAGCAGGGTTCTCTGGGGTGTGCCAGGTGGGCCCTGCTCCAGGCTCCAGGTTACAATTTTTGGCAAGTTTTGGCCACAAAGAATGAGATCTGGGCCCTCTCTCCCCGGGGTCTGTGCTTGGCCAGTGACCTCTGCAATATAAGCAAGGTGTGGGCTGTCTTGCCTCTTGGGCATGTTAGCTACACAGGATTGTGTGCTTGTTTGCTTAGGAGGTTGGTCATTTCAACTTGGAAAAGTCAGGTCATGAGAGAGAGAATGTCAAAAGTGCCCTTCAAGCCAGGCATGGTGGCGCATGCTTGTAATCCCAGCATTCGGGAGGCTGAGACAGGAGGATCACAGATTTGTGGCCAGCCTCAGCTACTTAGTGAGGCCCTCCACAACTTAGTGAGACCCTGTTTCAAAAATAAAGAATAAAAAACAGGACTGGGGGTGTAGCTCAGAGGTAGAATGCCCCTGGATTTAATCCCCAGTACCAAAAAAAAAAAAAAAAGTGTGCCTTTCACTCCGGTAATAGGGTAACACAATGACATGTTCACTTGTGCATATTTGCTCCTTTCATAAATACCAATCAAAGTATTGAGAGGAGAATTGATAGAAGTTGGGCCTGGTAGGAGGATCAGAAATAGAAAACCCAGGGCTTTCCGTGACAGGAGTTCACCATTTAACTGCGTGGCCAAGACCGAGCAGGAAAGGTCACAAAGGAAGACATCAGTCATACGGTGACTTACTCTTTTGTTCTGTTTGGTTTGTGGTCCTGGGGATGGAACCCAGGGACAGTCTACCTCTGAGCTCCACCCCCAGCCCTATCCTTTTTTTTTTTTTTTTTTTTTTTTGAAACAGAGTATCACTAAGTTGCTGAGGGTCTTGCTAAGTTGCTGAGGCTGGCCTGGACTCTGAACTCCTCCTGTCTCCGCTTCCCAAGTACTAGGATTATAGGCATGCACCACCGCACCCGGCTGAGTTACTCTTTTATACATTCAACACTTATATAGAGAGCACTCTTTCAACTTGAGGATTCTGTGGGCCTAGCCCCCCTCCAAAATGGGTAAGCACACCCCAGGCTGGGTAATACCCGTGAGCAGGGCAGAGGGCCCCTGCTGCAGGGTCTGAGATCAGAATGGATCTGCTCAGGAAAGATCACCAAGGTAGAAAATACATGCGATTCTCAAAAGGTGGCCAGGATTTGGAAAGGGGCAGCATTACAGAAAGAAAAAGGAAAAAGCACCAGCAAGAGCCACAAATGAGAGAACGACTTGGGCTGGTGGAGAAGGCTTAGGCGGGAACCAGTATGGAGACTCACAGCCAAGCTGAGATTCCTTTGCTCATTTTGTCTAAGCTGATGGTGTTTCAAAAATATTAATCTGGCCGGAGGATGCAGAACAGATGAAATCAGGAGGAACCAGGTGTGGTGGTGCACACCCATCATCCTAGTACTTGGGAGGCTGAGACAGGAGGATCGCAGGTTCGAGGCCAGCCTCAACAATGTAGCAAGGCCCTGTTTTAAGATCTAAAAAAAGAAAAAAGGAATGGGAGTGTAGCTCAGAGGTAGCTCCCTGGATTCAATCCCCATTACGAAAAGCAAGAAAAGGAAAGGAGGGGAGGGGAGGGGAGAGGAGGAAAGGAAAGGAGAAATCAGAAGGACACTCACCTGTAAAGGGATCAGCTGTGAGTCAGCGGTTCCCTCCACTAGGGCCTGGGAGAAGAAGGACCACTTGGACCCCTCTGTCCTGCTGATCCCCCCTAGCTCTGGCCCTAGCCACTTGACCTTGAGATTCTCCCTCACTCAGCTCAGACACTAAATGTCCAAAGCCCAGCCAGAGACCAGGACTTGGGTCCATGCAGAGCTAGAGGCCACAGAGCGGAACGTTAGCGCTCAACCCACACACAGCACCCGGGGGGACACACGGAAACGTCACACCGCTTCACCCGGGGGGAACGACACCGCTGCACCTTGCCCTCACGCTTGAACTAGCAGCAACAGCCTTGAATACTTACTGTAATCTCTACCACCGCCTCGTGAGCCTGGTGCTACGATCCTTCCAGACAAGGGAACTGAGCTTGAGCAGTTTGCCCAAGGTCATCTTCAGGCGTAGCCAGGGCTCCAGCTCCGTCCCGTCTGAGCCTGCAACTCGGCTCCTGGAGCTCACAGGAATCCCCAGGGCTCTGAGACACCAGGCAGGAACCTCTCCCGACCCAAATCACCAGCACAGAAGCGCCTTCCTGCCCTCGGCCCTCGCCTGCAGCTGCTCCCAGACTTCTCCTAGGGTGGGGTCCTGGCCTAAGCACAGCAGTCAGCAACCCCCATATTCAAGTTACAGATGAAAAGATGAAGACCTAGAGAAGCCAGGTGACTTGCCCACGCTCAGAGAGCTAAGCACAAGGCACGCTAAGACTGCCCTCCATGCCTTCTCTTAGACGGTGTGTGTGTGCATCTGCACGTGTGTGGAAATTCCGTGACTACCGAGTTTAGAGAAGTATTTTTTAAAGAGAATATTGTAGAGCCGGGTGTGGTGGCGCACGCTTGTAATCCCAGCATTCGGGAGGCTGAGACTGGATGATCCAGGTTTGAGGCCAGCCTCAGCTATCTAGTGAGGCCCTCCGCAACTTAGTGAGACCCTGTTTCAAAAAAGAATAAAAAAAATAGGGCTAGGGGTAAAGCTCAGAGGTAGAATGCCCCTGAGTTCCATCCCCAGTACCGCAAAGAGAGAGAGAGAGAGAGAGAGAGAGAGAGAGAGAGAGAGAGAGAGAGGATATTGTAGGAATTCCTTTGAAAAAAATATTCTTACCAGGCATAGTGACACACACCTGTAATCTTAGTACTTGGGAGGCTGAGGCAGGAATATTATAGCCTTAGCAGCTTAGTGAATCCCTCAGCAACTTAGCCAGAATCTGTTTCAAAATGAAAAAATAGGGCCAGGCATGGTGACACAAGTTTGTAATCCCAGTACTTGGGCTGAGACTAGAGGATCCGGGTTCGAGGCCAGCCTCAGCTACTTAGTGAGGCTCTCCACAACTTAGTGAGACCCTGTTTCAAAATAAAGAATAAAAAAATAGTCGGGTGTGGTGGCGCACACTTGTAATCCCAGCATTCGGGAGGCTGAGACTGGAGGATCCAGGTTCGAGGCCAGCCTCAGCTACCTAGTGAGGCACTCGGCAACTTAGTGAGACCCTGTTTCAAAATAAAGAATACAAAATAAGGCTGAGGCTGTAGCTCGGAGGTAGAATGCCCCTGAGTTCAATCCTCAGTACCACAAAAAATAAAATAAAATAGTGAATAAATAATAAGATTCACTAGCCAGGCAGGTTGACGCACACTTGTAATCCCAGCATTTGGGAGGCTGAGACTGGAGGATCTGGGTTCACGGCCAGCCTCAGCTACCTAGTGAGGCCCTCCACAACTTAGTGAGACCCTGTTTCAAAATAAAGAATAAAAAATAGGGCCGGGGTGTAGCTCAGAGGTAGAATGCCCCTGAATTTGATCCCCAGTGCCGCAAAAAAAAAAAAAAAAAAAAAATAGGACTAGGGGCATAGCCTGGAGATAGAAAGCCCCTGGATTCAATCCCCAGTACCACAAAAAATAAATGAATAAATGAAACAATATAAAAAAAATAGGGCTGGGGGTGTACAATGCCCCTGGGTTCAATCCCCAGCACCACAAAATTAATAATCATCATCATCATCATCTTGCAGACCCTGAATGTTGATTTCAATTATACTTATTTTCAATGTTCCTTTATTCTATACAACTGTAACATTCGATTTAAATTCCTTATAGTATTAGACAAGTACAAAAACCCAGACTTGAAAATGTACTATAAATAACACAAAAAACTAATAAGCTCAAATTTGAAACTTAATTTGGCTGACAGATTGTGTTAATTTTCCAGTTGGGTAGCAGAACAAAGACACACAGCTTCGCGTCCAG
>PVLC010017215.1:0-34075 GCA_004027655.1 Graphiurus murinus
GAAATTAATAATTAATAATTAATACTGCCAACCACTAATTCATTTCCCTCCCCCATATGTTTTATTCTGGGAGAATTCTGAAGGCGAACACAGTGTGTGTTAGTCTGGGAAGGTCATGGTCATTGCATCAAGGAACACGATGCCATTACTCTCTTGAGTTATTAGGTTGAGGTTGGCCACAGTTCTGGGATTGAGAACAAAATGGTAGCTTCATGTGTTCTGCATCACCAAGCAGTTGGCCTGGAAAATCAGCTGTTTTTCCCATGTTCTCCCCCTTGGAAAGGTTAGTGGAAGGCCCTTGCGAGTTTCAGTGGATGACCAGCCTTATCCTTCTGACCCCAAGGCTGGCATTTAATGTCTGTCTTCACTATCCTATGTATTACATGATAGCTTTGTGTGTGTGTGTGTGTGATCTTCTGTTTGAGAGGGATAAAATGTGATTAAATATTTGTGCTTGCTGATCAAACCAGGCCTCTCAATTTCAAATGTGATTGCTGTTTAAAGAAACAGATACTTAAGAAATGCAGGAATACAAAACTGCTTTCTGAAATAGGTTTCTTCAGTTCCTCATGCTTCTTACCCTCAATCTTACATCATCTTCAACTTCATATTAGTGATTTCTCAACATTTGGATCTTAACCATTTGTAACCTACATGTCCCTAAGTCCTACAAGCATCTGAGCGCATTCTTTTTATTACTATCCAACTAAAATGATTCCACACACCCCTAAACTGCAGGCTCTTAGAATTTAAACATTCCAATCCCAATATTTCCAGGAGTCCACCCATTTGTGCATTATTCATTCAATCAACAAATATTTATTGAGCATACCATAGAATCACAATATACTGGGTTTCCCCTTGAGAATCTTGCCTTCCCTGGATTTCAGTCTTGCTTCCTCTGCTTGCTTTCTGTCTTGACCCCATGTATGGTTACTATTTCTTTTTCTTATTTTCCAAAGCAACACAAACTCAAAGTTTGATTGCAGCATAAAGTAGATATTCAGGAGATTGATAATATTAAAAGGAATAGCAATCCCTGCTTTAAGAAACAGCCTAAATTTTTCTATTTGAACTAGGGATTGAACCCAGGGGCATTCTTACTGGGCGCTATACAAGTATACTCATAGCATGTGTGTGTGTGTGTGTGTGTGTGTGTGTGTGTGTGTGTGTGTGTGTGTTTTACTGGGAATTGAGCCCATGGGTGTTGTACCTCTGCTACACCCCCAGCCATATTTTTTAAATTTTTTATTTTGAAACAAGGCCTGGCTAAGTTGCTGAGGCTAGACTCGAACCTGTGATCCTTTTGTCTCAGCCTCTCAAGTACTAGGATTACAGGTGTGCACCATCATGCCCAGCTCTAAAGTTAAATATTAGTCAGCATTAGAAAGGTCTCACTGGCCATCTTCCTCCTCAGGACCTGCTTGGCAGGATACCATGTTGCCAGGGTCTGTCTCTGTCTAGACAGACACTATTTTTTCCTCATTTCTTTCCAGATGAAAGAAATCATCTCTCCAGAACTTACTTGCTTTCCACCTGCTCAGGGACATTGGCTGGTTGTTCTGTAATGTCACTGGGTCTTTTGAACCATCATATTCTTTCTGTTTTCCTATGCAAAATATTTTATCCCTTTAGCAAAGCTGAACATTCTCAGGAGCTTTGTAATTTTATTTTCCAGTTCATACACCCAGTTCGTGTTCTTAGATGGAGTTCTTGGCCAACTCATCAACCTTAGTATGTAGAAGGAAAGCAGCCAGGAATTTATTCTTCCCTGTCCAGAGCAAAAGACCCTGGGGTAACTTAAAAGATAATCCCCATTACATTATTACCTGAGTACACATACTCATTGCTCCCTCTATGTGCCCCCAAATATAAGTAAGGTACTAATTCTTATTAGTACCAATTATAAAAATGAAATGACTGGAGCTTCATCTTAGGCCAACTGGGTTTTCCCTTTTGAATAACTTTCATATAAGTTTTAACAAAAGAGGCCATTGTAATGAATGTGTCCAAATGAGATTTCTTGATTTATTCATTGTATTTTCTGTCCAAGGACCATGGGAAAGTATGGATTGGCTCATATTTGGGAATGTAGTTCTACCATAAAAAAAATAGCTAAAGCTATTGTATTAAACATTTGGGAGATCCTTATTAAAACTCAAACTATGAAAAGAAAAGAATGTATTTTTCTCTCTAAAACAATTCTGACCTCTGTGCCAGGGCTTCCAGTGAACAATACAGGCTGATTCTTTCTTGGGTGTAAAATGCAAGGGTTCCAGAGGAGGAGAGCTATCTATTGTGTATTCAAAGACTAACATTAAGATGAGTGGGGTTTCTGGTGCAAGCAGCTAATAGGAAAATCCACTGTGGTGGTATGTGCAAAGGTGAGAGTGTATCTATCTGCTCCTCCTTTCTTTTCCTTCGTTCTTTCTTTCCTTCCTTTCATCCTTCCTTCCTTCCCTCCATCCTTCCTATGAAATGAATACATGAATGAAACAAATGAATGGTGAAGCCAGTCCTAGCTATCCACAATGTGCATTGACTAACAAATAAAATAGAAATATAGAATACATTGCAGCATAAATGGTAAGGATAGGTGCTTTACTGCATTTAGATTCAAATACTGGTGTGATGGCTCTTTTAATGAGTCAACTCCGATGGCGATTCTTATTTTCATAAATAAATAGCATTTGTTGAGTACTTACTATGCACCAGACACTTGGCAGGCCTCATTTTCAACCCTGCTGTAATCTTTACAACGATCCTCTGGAATAGTCATTCTAGTCTCTGTCCACTGACAAGGACAGTGGGACTCAGGTGGAAGTATCTTGTCTCCAGTCTCCTCAAGAAGTGCAGAACAGTATGCAAAGCTCCACTCCTGTCTTATTGCAGAGCTGTGATCTTTGCTGCTTCCTGTTACCTCCATGAAGTGAGTTCAATCATTTGTTTCCAATTCTGTCCTACTTTGATTTTCTAAATTTCACTTAAGAAACCATACATATTTACTTGTCACTGCATTAAGTGATACAGTAGTCTTTAAGATTTTATCCAATTCTGTGACTATTTTATCAAAAATGTAGCGACTCCTGCCTTATCCCATGACAGGCAAAAGCAAGAACAATGACTCCCATAGCAGCTATGTGCTGTGTAATTTTGTCAACGTTGTTCTAGCCTTAAATGGAACATCTAGGTACACTGAGAACCCTTGCTTATTTGGTCAAATAGTTCTTTGCCGTCTGTAGAATTTTGAAGTTGGCACTGGTAAGTCCCAGTATAATTCTTTGCACATGCAAAGTGTTTGTTAATGAAGTTTTGTTGAAATAAATAAGCACATTACAGCTTTCTTTCTGAAGAATAAATATGGCTCAAGAGTCCTTAAGACCTGTGAAGTTGGAGAACAATTTCGCTTTCAGAAATAGCCAGCCAAAATTTTTCATGATTTGGTTAAAAAAAGAAAGGAAAAGAAAAAGTTAACATGAGTTTCCAAGTATTTCCCCAAATCTGGCCTCATGTCTCTGGTCTTTTTTCAGATAAACACACATCAACTTTTTTAGGAAGTATCTTACCCCTCCACCCCCACACCCGTGTAGCAATACGAGGGTGGTAATGACTAGTGTCTCTGATCAAGTCTCCCACGTGCCAGTCATCCTGCTTGGGGCTTTGTGCATCTTATATGTGAGTCTTATAGCAATCCACTACATAAGGGATATTTTCTCCTTCTGCAAATGACACGAGGCCCTTTCCCAAACACCCACCACCGAAGCAGACACGCTGAGGTTCGCACCTATGCTGGCTGAGTTCGAGAGCCCCGTGAGCTTTATTATGGAAACAGTAAGCTCTGCCACTTGGGGCTTGTTTGTTCTGTGGAATTTGTTCACACCACTTGTAAGTCCCACGTGGAATACTTGGCCGTTTTCATTTCTGTTGCTCACCGACGATGAAGGGATGGCAATGAATGAAATGGTTTCAGCCTGGCTTTGTCCCAAGCAGCTACTCTTTCATGAGGTGACCGTCACCCACACAAATAGGTTGGGGGGAGTACATTTTTTTAAACAAGCGCACATGTATATGCTGTTTCTGCTAGGATTATTGCATGATGTGGAAGTCAAGTTTCTGGACCAGACACCTGAAGTCCTCCCTCTGGCTCCAGCTCTACCACCGAGCGATCTTTGGCGATTTGCGTGACTTCCCTGGCTCGGGCTCCTCCATCTGCTTTCTAAGTGGCCCATTGTCTCCAGCATCCAGTGGCCTTTTGCATGACAATAATATTTTCCAAAATTTATAGGATAAAGGAAGTTTCACTTAGTGTAATGGATTGAACAGTGGCCCCTCAAAAGAAATGCCAACACCCTAACCCCTGGAGCCTGTGAATGTGGCCTCACATGGCAGAAGAGTGATTATTGTCATATACGGCAAAAAAAAAAAAGTAATTAAAAGATCTTGAGAGGAAGAATGTATTCTGGATTACCTGGGGAGGCCCTAGATGCAATTAGATGTATCCTTACAAGAGAGAGGTAGAGGAGCCAGATGTGGTGGCGCATGCTTATAATCCCAGTACTTGGGAGGCTGAGATAGAAGGACCACAGGATTGAGGCCAGCCTCAGCAACTTCGAAAGGCCCTCAGCAACTTAGTGAGAACCTTTTTAAAGATAAAATAGGGCTGGGGATAGAACTCAGAGGTAGAATGTCCCTGGGTTCAATCCCCAGTAATACACTCACTGGGAGAGAGAGAGAGAGAGAGGAAGAGAGAGAGATTGATTGTATATAGAAGATCAGGTAATATGACCATGAAGAGATTAGAGTGACGTGGCCACAAGCCAAGGAATATCTGAGACCACTGGAAGCTGGAGGAAGGCAAGGAACAGACTTTCCCCCAGAGCTTTCAGAGGAAGTGTGGCCCAGCCAACAGCTGGATTTCAGACTTTCGGCTTCTACAGCTGTAAGAGAAGGAAGTTTGGGGAGTCCAGTAATGTGTGTCTCTTTGTAGCAACCACAGGTAAGTGAAACAGCTGATCATATTACAAAATGCTACTTCTGTTGGCTTGTCCCTTAACACTTTAAGTCTGTGCTGAGTTAAGCGTTCTCAACTCAGCATCTGTCCTGAGGTATGTAGCACTCGGAGACTGTGACCTCAAGTGTGTTTAAACCCTTTTCTTAGAAGAGACCTGGGGCTCTCGTCCGGATTCTATATGCTGAGATTAAGCTGGAGGGTGTGTGTGTGTGTGTGTGTGTGTGTGTGTGTGTGTGTGTGTGTGTGTGTGTATAACTAGTCCTCGGCTCTGGGTTGGAAAGTATGGTGTCACGAGGAGTGGAAACTGTCCTAGCACCTCTCTGCCAAGAATAAAAAAAGAAAAGAAAAAATAATGACTGCCCTGATGTCTAATCCATACTGGAAGTGAAAACCAGTTAGTGAAGCAACAGTGTTAGAAGTGGGGCTGCAGGGCAGGTGGACTCAGGCTCAGACTCCAGAGGATCAGGAGGGCTCCTCACTGAAGCATGGACCCAGGATCGCCTGCACTGAGGGGCTTCAGGCTAAGACTGTGCTCAGGGCTCATAGAGTGCCAACTTCTGGAGAAAGAATCTTAGAAGTTCACACAATCCAACTCCTTAGCTGTTACTGGAGTTTCTTCACATCACAGCTATGTTGTCACTCAGCTTTCTAAACAGCATCATTCATTTATTCATTCATTCATTCACTCACCCTTCAATATTTGGGGACTTTCCATATGTCAAGCCGCAAGAATGGACATGATTAGATGTTCACAGTCTTTTATAATAAGTGAAATAAAAACAGGCGGATATTGTAACAGGAGTACACAGGGTGCTGGAGCAGCCAAGGTGGAATGACAAACTCTTGCAGAGGACCATGGGCTGGCGTCCTCAGGGCGATATTTGAGCTGAGTTGTTAGAAGTGAAGAGCGTTCGCCCCTGGGGCAGCTCATTTCCTCTTTGAAAACTCCTTCCTTACATTGAACCAAAACGTGTGCTCCATTAATTTTTACCTAAACTCTGAATGGTCATCATGGCACAAACCAATGACTCTTGAGGGCTTTGATCTCGATGGATGGAAAGACCCTAGGAATTTATGGAGTTTGCAGTCAGTGGGTCCCTGCTCTATGGAGGGTCCTTAGGAGGAAAATCAAGAATATTCTCATTTTTTGGATAATAAATTCCTGAATACAGTTTTTTTAGGGCTTGCCAGAGGAAACTATTTAGGTAGTTAATAATACATCGAATATGAATTCTTAGGTGAATGGCCCATTTTCTAGTTCCACATATCTGGATAATCTACTCCCGTGAGCAGTAGGAAGATAGGAGGTGACATAACCAACAAGATGTGTAGAGTGTGAGGACCAGTTAGAGCAGAGATTGGAAGACATCAGGGACCCCTCTTGCATGCACTATGCCACCATTTCCCATGGACTGTAACCCTGCATGGCTCCAGCCATTCTTCCCTGTCCCCTCTGCCCCATGCCCCAACATCTCTGTGAATGACCACAACAGCCTCCTTCCTAGTCTCCATGCGTCCATTCGCTCACATTTTTCTCCAGCCCATTCTCTCATCAAGTGTCATAGATGCTCAAAAATGCAATTTTGATCATGTCACCCCAGTCGAAAGCCCTTCAGTGCCTCCCGATTACCTGAGCGTCGAGTCCCAACCCTCTCTTGGCGTTTATAAGGACTGTGGATACTGGCTTCGTTGACCTGCTCACTGGCTTCCACTCACCTTTACTCTCCTTGCTGTCACAACACGGGGATTCTCTTGGTTCTTTAAACACTCTGAGCTATTGCTAGCATTAGTGTCCCTAAGTAGATTTCCCCTTCTCTTCCCTTTGTATGGCCTTTGGAGTGGACAGCTGCAGGGCACATCCAGAGCCTGGAAGGGGGCCTTTTGTCCAAACCCACCTCCAGAATCTCTGGAGACTCCTGGCTTCCTTACCCTGCACCTCCCTTTCCAAGCTCCCCAGAACCTGTCCTTAACTGGCTCTTCCTCTCCCTTTGCACTGTTCTAATCCAATATCCTTTGCCTCAGTGAATAAAGCAACAGACAGTAGCATGCCAGGCGCCCCAGATTAATGGTGTTAGGAGATTCAGAGGAGAACTACTCACCAGTGAGACCGGTGGCCCTGCCTCTCACAGCTGGGCTTCAGCAACCTGCTTCGTTTTCCTAGAAATGCAGTCAGAGCAGATTGCACAGCTTCTTAGAGCCCATTTTCTGCATGTTTCCTTATAGAGTTGTGAAGATTTCATGAGACCATGCATGTAAAGTGCTCAGCCAGGCACCTGGGTGGTATGAGACCTTGGGAAATGCTGCCATTTTCACCCTCCTAGTTATGCAGGATTCCTCCACTCAGTCACATGCACCAGACCATGCAGGGGACCAACCATCACGCGTTGGACCAACCACTGCGCGTGGGACCAACCACCAGGCGTGTGATCCTGCCATGGCCAACATCACAGAGCATGTGGACTGAGCACCAAACGCTCCTGTATTTCATCTCCTTACCCTTTCACTCTCCTCTCCTCCACCCCTTTCTTCTCTTTCCTTCCTCCAAAGCTGAGGATCGCTTAGCCCCATCAATTGGCCTCTTCTCCTTGAAGTTTCCCAGCCTTGCATGGAAGGAGAGATCTCATGATCTCTCCTCTAAGAGCAGGACCCAAGTCACCCATCGGATTCTTCTTTATAATTTTTTTTTTTTTTTTGGTGCAATGTCATTGTACATTGTAGTGAGATTCAAAGTGATACATTCAGACATGCACGCAACACTTCCTGGTAGAGTTCCCTCATCCCTCTAGTCTCTCCTTCCTCCCCCCAAATACCATTAAGGTTGTTCAGGAGACCTGCATATGTGGACATAATATCATTTTGTCTGTTTCCTTCCTCAGGCCTCTTCGTTCCCCTCTTCTTCTTCCTCCCCTTCCACGATTCTACTGGTTTCACTCCTTATTATCATGAAGTCCTTTTTCTTTCCTATTTTCTCTCTAGCTTCCACATTTGAGAGAAATCATACAACCCTTGACTATCTGAGACTGCCTGATTTCTGATTTTTAACCATGTATTTATAACCCTTGTGCCTCCCTCAAATCTTGTTTTCCCTGAATACCAATCTCCTATGGGAAAGGTTGGGAAAGGTTGGGTCTTGGTTTCATTTTTGTCCTCCCGAGATCAAGAGCAGTACTTCTTGAGCACCTGCCACATGTGAGAACTGATAGCTGCACTGCAAGCACAGTAAGCACCAGGGCAGAGCTCGACCAGATAGCTATTCAATAAGGATTTGGTAATAGATTGACTTAGCATTTTTTTTTATTAAAAGGAATAAAGCTCATACCCACTTTTGCAAGGAATTAAATTATTTAAGCATGAAGGCTATATGTAGCTTGCAGCATGTAGTCAATTGTGGGTTACTTAAATTAATTTGCAGCAGCAGCTAATTGGAGCCTGGAGTCTTTTGTCTTTAAACAGCTAATCCAAAACAACAAAATAAAATGATTAAGTATTTCTTAAACAATATTACTCACAGACTTAAAATATAGGATTTAATTAAATTTGCCTTACTAATCTCTTATAAAAATTAATTTCAAGTTCATTCAGAAGAAAAAAGGGCCAGGCATACCTCAGGAGGTTGACTATATATCACTCAGACCACCAATTCCTGTGGTTCCCAGGGCAAGAGCGGGGCACGTGTGGGGGGGTACTTCCAAATGGGAAGATTTGGGACTCAGTCTTCGAACTTAGCCATGGTTTCGTTTTTCAGATGTTAGCTTTGCAGATATAAATAAAACCCCAGCCTGTCCTGAGGTTGCCACGTGGATCTAACATTTGTAAATGATTCATGCTTTAAAGGAACAACATTGATCTAATCATTTAATTCAGAAATAAGATGAAGTTCATAACTCTGAATTGTGCGTAATTCTGAACTGTGCATAAACATAATGGCCAAATATAACCTAGTAAGTGAAAACCCACAGGTTTATACTCATACTTGCACCCCCTACACACACACACACACACACACACACACACACACACACACACACACGCCTGAGTGCACAGAGTTTCCCCTTTAGGAAACCCTTGTCTTTCCAGGTGAGTCAATTCCTAAAATTGAAAGATCTTCAGCTTTGGAGTCAGGTGGACCCGGAAGAGAACATTTTCGGCAATTAACCAGTTGTGCCTAAATTACTTGACCCCACTAAGCCTTGGTTTCCTGAGCCATAAAAAGGGTGTAACAGTATCTCCTGGGTGTATTAAATGTGATAACAAATTCAAATGCTTGGCAGTGTCTGGCACATCCTACGTGCTCAATACATGTCAGTTTCTCCCCAACCCTCTTTCTCTTCCCAAGTCTTCCCCAGACAGAAGGAATCTCTCCTTCCAGTACAACCCCACTGCTCCTTGGGCTTTTTTCTCTTACAAAATTTGACATGCCATATTTGAACTTTTTGTGCATTTATCTTTTTCTCCAGCTACGTTTTGGGCTTCCTTCTTATTATCTCCAATGTTTAAGCGCCCTGTCTAACCTTGTCAAATGAAAGAATGAAGGGAAGATGGGTGAGTAACACTTCTCCTCTGGTAGCAAGCTGATTCAAATTTCATAACTGTTTCCTCCCACTTCTGGGTGGGACTAGGAATGGCTGAGAAATGGTGAGTAAGTAGAAATTGAACTAAAGACCATGTTCAGGAAAATCCATCAACAGAATGATGAGCTCGGCTAGAATAATCACACTGAAGTTTAGGTTTGTAGGAAGCATATGGCCAATAGAAAACAGCAAAGGAGACAGAGATGGGAAACCATCATCTACACTGAGAATGTGGGTGAGTGTGATCCAATGCCATAGACTCTGAGGAGTTACTTCCTGGCATAGAGCAGAGGAAAGGACCAAAAGGGAGAAAATTGCTACAGCAACTCACAGCTCTCCTTTCCAGGGTAATGCAGAATCAGAGGAATCCTGGATCTCTCTACCTTGCAGGAGGCAAGGAAGAGAAGGAGACCTGTGCCGGGAGCACTATTTACAGCTAGAATTTTGTGAGGGCAAGTGGAGACCTTTGAGCACCACCGGCAATGCTTTTTGGCCTGGATGAATTGTTTAATTTCCAAAATTTTAAAAAGAGGAACTTTCTTACAGGACCAAGTGTGGCACAGAGAGATCCAACCAGTCTCAGGTAGCTACGAGAGTGCTCATTGCCAGAGGAAGATGGAGTGATATTCAGGGGTCCAAGCTTAGACCCGTCAAAAGTATCTGCAAACAGGCAGACATTGCCAATGATGGAAAACCTAAGATATGGAACCCTCAAGCCCTTCTTGATAATATACTCATGCCAGGAGTGGTGGAGGATGCCTGTAATCCCAGTATTTAGGAGGTCAAGACAGGAGAATCGCAGGTTTGAGGCCAGCCTCAGCAACTTAGTAAGACCCTGTTTCAAAATAAAAAATAAAAAATGGGCTGGGGATATAGCTTAGAGGTAAAATGACCCTGGGTTCAGTTCTCAGTACACACACACACACAATGAAGTCTAGCCCAGCAAGAGATGACTCAAAATAAAGAATTAAAGAACACAGAATTCATGCTAAAAGAGTTGGTAAGGTCCATTTAGAAACAGAAGCAAGACCAAACAACTGTGAGTATATGGCCTCTTACGAAGATGTCATAAATGTATGCATGAAACTTTACTGAAAGCAAAACAGCAAAAAATAAAAGTCCTCCCCAAACAGAAAACCTTAAAAATGTTTTACAGGTAAGAGAGACATTTTTAAAAAACATAAATAAAAAAGTATTGGTATGAATTAACTGAAATCATAATTCACTTGTAATTGTGACTACAACTCCAAATAAAATGCAAGTGTGATAATTTGCAAAAGGTAACATATATATCAGAAACAATGGTCATCCACTAATAATAAATTAGATGTGTGTGTGTGTGTGTGTGTGTGTGTGTGTGTGTGTGTAGTAATAAGTATTGAACCCAAAGGCATTCTATCTCCAAGTTTTACCTACAGCCATTTATTTATTTATTTATTTATTTATTTATTTATTTATTTATTTATTTATTTACGTACTTATGTTTGTATATTTTGAAACAGTCTTACTAGGTTACTGAGAATGTCATTAAATTGCTGAGACTGGTCTTAAACCTGTAATCCTCCTGTCTAAATCTCCCAAGTACAGGGATTACAGGTGTACGCCACTACATCTGGCTAATAAAGATTTTTTAAGCAACATAATATTCCACCAAAAGCATAGATGTAGAAGGTTAATGTAGAAGAAAAAGATAATGATATGCTGATTTCCTCACCCTGCTTAAAGGTGAGGAGTGGGGAAGTCAATAGTGTTAAATTCTTAAGATCAGAAACAGAGCCGGGCGTGGTGGCGCATGCTTGTAATCCCAGCATTCGGGAGGCTGAGACCGGAGGATCCGAGTTCGCGGCTAGCCTCAGCTACCTAGTGAGGCACTCCGCAACTCAGTGAGACTCGGTTTCAAAATAAAGAGTAAAAAATAGGGCTGGGGGTATAGCTCGGAGGTAGAACGCCCCTGAGTTCAATCCCCAGTACCGCAAAAAAAAAAAAAAAAAAAAAAAAAAATCAGAAACAGCCAAGTTTTGGGAGTCATCCATCTCTCCTGGGCTCACTTTAGATCAGCTCTCCCTAAGACCCACATCCAGCGACCTCTGCATGATAACATCTGACTGTTGGAAAGACACAGCTCTCTCTTCTCTTCCTAAGACTGGAGGTACAGTCTGGCCCCCTTACAGCACTGACCATGGACTCTCCCTGCCAACTGCCCTGACTAGAACTGACTACACAACTTAGGGGAAGGAAGAATGATTGGCTCACAGTTTCGGGGGGATTCTGGGTTCAGTTCATGTGAGGCAGGGTCTGAAGCTTGGCATGGTGGCAAGGAGAGAGAGAGAGAGAGAGACTTCCCAGACTGGAGGCCCTGCAGGGATACCTTGTTCAACCTCTGCCTCTTGCGTGACAGAGCAATACTTTCCTGAGGGGGTGAGGACACACCACACTTTCACAACTCTTTCCAAAAATTTTCAGAATTCTTCATTTCCAGTAAATAACACAAGTAAAGTTAAAGGCAAACAATAAACTGGAAATATATTTTCAGTCTGTTTGACAGCCAAAGGGCTGCGAGATCTAACTGGAAAACAATATTTATAATCACCGAGTTAAAAAAGAAAACTTCAATAAAAAAGAGACCCACGCTACTAATAAGCAATTTTATTAGAAGAAGCATAAGTGGCTGACATATATTGATATATATTAATAACTTTTAAGCTTCACTAATAAGCCAAGTACAATCAAAACCATGACATTTGTATTTTTTTAATTTTAGTTGTAAAATTAGAGAATAGAAATGTAAGAAATAAAATTGTAATTGTAATAGCTTGGACTTAGAATGCCCCCCTTGCCCTCAGAAATAAAGTAGCAATGTTGGAAGCCTGGCTTGGTTGTTAAGGAGGGGCCCTGTGGGTGTGGCCTTGGGATTATATATCTTTCCCCTCCTCCCCCTGCTCTCTCTCTACTGCCGGCCTTCATGATTGCTCTCTCTCTCTCTCTCTCTCTCTCTCTCTCTCTCTCTCTCTCTCTCTCTCTCCTTGCCACCATGCCAAGCTTCAGACCCTGCCTCACATGAACTGAACCCAGAATCCCCCCAAAACTGTGAGCCAACATTAGTGAGAATGCTGACTGAGACCATAATGTAAAATACACTTGCGTATTTATTACCCAGGAAAAGCATATTGTTATTTTTATTTTGTGAGTATGTGTGTGTGTGTGTGATTTTTTTTGTTTTTTTGCAGTATTGGGGATAGAACCTGGGAGCATTCTACCTCTACCTCCGAGGTATACCCCCAGTCCTATTTTTTATTCTTTATTTTGAAACAGGGTCTCACTAAGTTGCAGAGGGCCTCACTAGGTAGCTGAGGCTGGCTGCAAACCCAGATCTTCCAGTCTCAGTCTCTCAAGTACTGGGATTACAAGCACACGCCACCACGCCTGGCTTGTGTGTTTGATTTTTATACAAATTTATGATGGAGCACCTAGATTAAATTCACTTATTTTAGTTGTGATTTTATTTCAGTAAATGAATATGTCACAATTTATCTGCACATTTTTCTATTTGTGGATCTAAGTCATTTTAAACACACTGTAAATGACAACTCTATGTATATGCAAGAGTTTCTCTAGGAATTGGGTTCCTAGTTATTAGGGGATTAACTTCTAGTTTTACCCCAATACTAACAAAAGCGATCTAAAGTGATTTTTTAAAATTTACCTTTCCGTCTGCAGTATATCTTAAAATCCCCACCAGTACTTAGTTTTGTCAATCTTAAAATTTTTGCCAATCTGAAATGGTATGTAATTATTATTACAATTTATATTTCCATAGTTGCTAGTGAGTTATGGAAAACTGTATGTGCTTATTAGCCACTTAAGTTTCTTCTGCTATAAATTTCTTGTTCATATCATTACCTCTTTTTACAGCATTCTTTTTCTTGTTGATTTGTAAGAATATGTATATTCTGAATACTAAAAACAATTTTTCATATGTATGAAAAAATTATTTTCCCTGTCAAAATCTTGCCTTTTAACTTTATAATGTCTTTAATATTATGAAAGTTTTCCTTTAACTGAATTTATCCTTTCCTTAGTGTATTATGACTTCTGTAAGTATTAATAAGAAACACTTTTCTACTTTGAGGTTATAAAGATATTTGACTTATATGCTATATTAGTGGTTTTTATTTGTTTGTTTTGGTATTAGAGATTGAACCCAGGGACATTCTACCTCCAACCTATACCCCTAACCCTTTACTTATTTATTTATTCATTCATTTACTTATTTTAGAAACAGAGTCTCACTAAGCTGCTGAGGGCCTCATTAAGTTGCTGAGTCTGGCTACAAACCTGCAATCCTCCTGTCTCAGCCTCCCAAGTACTGGGATTATAGGCATACACCACCATACCCAGCTTGGTCTTGTAACTTAATATTTGTCCTCTTTTTTTTGTTTGTTTTTTTGTTTTTTGGTACTGGGGATTGAACCGAAGGACATTTTACCTTTGGGCTACACCCCTATTCCTTTTTATTTTTTGTTTTGAAACACAGTTTCATTAGGTCATTGAGAGTCTCACTACATTGCTGAAACTGGCCTCTAACCTGCAATCTTCCTATCTCAGGCTCCCAAGTACTAGGATTACAGGCACATACCACCATGCCCAACTTATATTTGGCCTTCAATGGAATTTGCTTTTTGTGTATGGTGTGAGATAAAGATTATTCTTTGTAACATAAACATAGTTACCCATAACACTATTAACTGTACATTTTCTGACTGATCTGTCGTGCCACTTTTCTCTTACACTAAGATTTTGGTTTTGTGGCACTGGAGATTGAGTTCGGGGGCATTCTACCTCTGAGCTATACCCCCAGCTCTTTTTGTTTTTTATTTTGAAACAGGGTCTCAATGAGTTACCGTACACTGGTCTCAAAACTACGATCTTCTGGGTGATGCTTTTCCCCCATTTGTGGTTCCAAGAAGTTGACAAGCTTCTCTACTGTATTCATCAGCATATGGGGGACTTTTCTTTGTCTCTTCTTCAAGAAAGTGAGTAGCTGCTCTTTATTTATTCTGGCTTTATAGACCTGGCTCCATTCCATGTCTGGGTGTGGTAAGGGCCTGTTCCTGACACTTGATTTCCTAGGGGGTGCTGGTGTGCCTCCCCCCACACCCGTACGCACTTTCCATCCTACGAGCTTCTCAGCTTTGACTTCCATTCGCTGCTGTGATTTCATAAACTTGACATGTAGGTGCTTTCCTTTATTATTTTCTGGCTCAATTATGCATATATTAGTTTTATTACATTTTATCAGCCTTTAAATAACGTCGTTGGAGGAGGTGAGGTTTTCTCTATGTCAGCTGGGATATCTTAAAACCACTTTTCTACTATTAAATTGGTATGGATTAAAGAAGGAAAAGATAATTCTCATTGTTGCCAATTGCTCAGGGATAGAGTATCACATACATCATTTGATAGGAATGTAAATTGCAGTATAATTTGACTATTTGTATTAAAAGCCTTAGAAGGATGTGCCTAATCTTAGAACAGGTGATTCTATCTTGTTAATTTATCCCTAATTATTTAAAATAAGTAATTAAGAATATGGGAAAAGATGTAGCTATCATCATTGCAATGTTATTGGAGGGTGGTAAGTTGTATTAGTGGGAGATATTTTTAAGCCAGCCAAGGTTTTGGACAACTGAAGTATTTAGGACACTGTTTTTCCAACCAAAACATAGTTATCTGTTTCCTGGTTATTAATACTCATTTGGAATAACTTTTGCTATATCGAGGAGATCTCACTTCCGTGGATGTTATGTACATATGTGAAATTACCAATTCCAACCTCAATATCACGTATGGGGAAGAGGAGGAAGTGGGGAGGGAGCCGAGGGGAAGCCGACCAAGTGCTGTGAGCACATGTGTCCCAATCACGCTGAACTACCATTATGATGTAAGATGATGATGTGTCAATAAAAGTACATGAAAAGTGCCTAAATGTATTGATTTGTCTACGAATGTAATGGAAGCCTTAGTATTTCCATAATACAAGTATTGGGCTCTATCAATGTGTCTTAATCAAGGAGTTAAAATATATATATTAATCATACAAACATTTTAAAGTGAGCATGTGTCAAATTTTTATTTAAGTCATTAATGAGAGAACCAGAAGAATGAGAAAACAAGTTCAAAGAGGATATGAAAAAATGTTACGTTGACATCAGATTGCTAAATCAAATGCAAAAAATTTTAATGTCCTACAAATCAATATAACCATTGCATTCCATTTTTCTCTTTTCTTTTTCTTCTTCAGTTTTTTTTTTTTTTAAACCCAGGAACATTCTACCTCTGAGCCACACCCCCAGTCCTATTTTATTTTATTTTATTTTTATTTTGAAATAGGGCCTCACTAGGTTGCTGAGAGTTTCACTACATTGTCGAGGCTGTCCTTGGACCTGCCATTCTCCTGTCTCAGCCTCTTAAATACGGGGATCGCAAGTACGCACAACTACGCCTGGCTCAGTTTTTCTTTTCTATTGAACAGGAATCTTTTGAGTCTCTTCCACCAAAAACCACTTGCAACTTATAAAAGTCTACGAGTTCACATAATTTTACTGACCTTGAACTCTAGCCCACAATAAATAGTCAAATAAAGTTACATTTTCCTAGAGAGTCAGATATTATCAGACAATAGGACATTCGAAAAGTATGCTGTGACTTTTATAGTTTCAAGTTTTAGAAGCTCTTCCTTAGTATCCTCAGCCATTTCAATGATTACATTTTATATAAAACCACCCTTCGGGTTTCTAGGATCATCTTTGACCTCTCCTTCTCCAGCATCAAATATCTAAGTTAGCTATCCATCCATGTTCTTCAATGTCTGAACCATTTATAATTTTCTTTCCATGTCCTCTTAATTCAGGCCTTTTTCTGAAATTCTGCTTGCACCATTGCAATTCCTCTGAAGTAGTCTCCAGCGTACTTTTCTTCTAATTCATCTCCCACACTGTTGGCCAGATTTACCACCCTAAAGTGCAGATCTGATCACGTAATGTTTATGCTTCAAAAGCGTTGATGCCCCTCTTCCTCCATTATCTAAAATAAACTTCAAATCCTTTAATATACTATTCATGTCTTTTCATCATCATCAACCCAAATTTTCTTTCAGACTTTATCTTTCGCTGCACCTCTCCCAAACCCACCTCCGTACTCAACCACAACAACCGTCTTGTCACTCCTTGTGCAACCTATAAATTGTCTTGCTTTACTCCTTTCTGCTCATTATAGTCTTTCTTTTGAGAATGTGCATCCCCGCAGCCCCCCTTCCAAGCCTTGTCAGAGATAACTTCCCCTCCAGAAATGCCTCCTTCACACGTAGCATTAAGTTTTCTTTGTGGCCTTATCAAAGCACTTACTACATAGTGCCTTTATTAGGTGAAATTATTTACATCTCCATGTCTCTAGTTAATTATAAACTCCTTGATGATTTACTCATGTATTATACACTGTCACCCACAGTCCCTAGAATACCTAGTACCGTGGTGTGTGTGTGTGTGTGTGTGTGTGTGTGTGTGTGTGTGTGTGTGTGTGTGTTTGATAAATGATGCTCCTTCAATAGAAGAGCTTGGATATAACATTCAGAGAAGCAAAAAGGGAAGAGGGGTAACTGTGAAAAGCTGAGCTGGTCTCCTTTTCTCTTTCTGTTGTTGAAGAAGAGAACTGTTTTATGGACTTGGAGAATGACCTCCACAGAGCACCGGACCCTGCAGCTCTGGGAGTGATGTGGTGTGCTAGGACAGAGTTGTCAATTTGTTTTTGTTTTTTTTTTAGTGATTTATATATTCAATGTATTGGTACGTAAAATTTCTCAATCTCAAAGAATGGTCAAACTAAAGTGATGCTGAATTTTTTTTCAAAATCTAAACATTGTACAGGAGGTATTTTAACTAGTTAAATGAAAAGCAGATGTGTTAAATTAAAACACATAAATTATTTGAACTTAAAAACATCATATATCTTTGTGATGAAAATCTATCACTCAGAACTTAATAAGATAGATTTTGAAAGCTTACATATTTGTACGTGTAGTTAATTGATGACATTCAATTAAATGTCTCTTTAAAAGGCTGCTTAAAATTATGTTCAACAATAATTATGTTGTTATTACATTATCTCCACTTTGGTATCTTTCTTAACATTTGTTTAGCTTCAGGAAATTTAGAAGTTTAGACTACTCCACAGAATAAAATGACAATAATGTATATTTCTATATTTCAAATAATGAAATTAACCATTATTAATATATAAGGATATTTACTTTTTACTTGTGAAGAAAAATTTCTACTTTTCCTAAAAATGATACACATTTATTATGAAGAATTGTCATCATAGTACAAGGATGAAACAAAAAAATTTTCCCTTTCAAAATGTCAATTATCTCACAAATTCATGCATTGTCCTTAGCAAGGGCCAAATGATCCTTCTGGGTAGAAGCTTCATATACATTTTTATACTGCTCAAAAATTATTTGTATCATTCTTATGGAAAATGTCAATTTCTATTTTAAATTTAATAATTAATACAAAGTGGATTTTCAAAAGTTTGTGTGACTTCAAAGTTTCCCGAAAGACCCTCATTTTCAGTCTTAAATCATGAAAATTCCAACTTGGGGTGACTGTATTGGGGAAATAATACCTGATTCAGAAGTCCTTGAGAATAGTGAAACTTCACCTATTTGCTTGCTACTCCTAAGCATTCACTCCTAAGAGCATGAATTTAAATGGAGCATTTTCAGCAGCCTGGCTCTTTCTCTCCTCTGGGTCCACTGTCTGAAGAACTCTATTCTAACTATAACTATTCTTAACATATATCTCCACTTCCAGGTGAAAAGACTCCTAAAAAATTATCTGAAGACTTTCAATGCCTGGACTAGAATCTTTGGTAGCCAATGCATTTTCTTTTTGGAGTCACCTAAGAAAGGCCAACACAGTGACCACAGGGAAACGTGTCTCCCTGTTCCACCTGTGGGACGTGGGTGACAGCAGCTCTCTCTGATATTCCAGGCTCTCATTTCATGTCTCGTCTCAGATTTCGAACGCATCCTCTTTTGTCTTTATTAACAACGCACTTCGTACTCTTGACACGAAATATTTTTGCCTCCAAAATGGGAAGCAGAGCAATTCTCTAGTGAAGATATATATTGCCCTTAGGGTATATGTGCCATGGGAAATGCACGATGTAGCATATGTCTATCTGTCTATCTAGAACTAGGACCAAGGTTCCTAGAAACTGGTATGGGAGCCATGTGTCCTACAAATCCACAATAAGCATCGAAAACCACACTCACTATTCCTCTCCAAGAAATACCAGGAAAGCATTACTTTTATTCTGTCTTAATTAAAATCTCTTGTATCTCACGGAAGAACTCTCTTTATAGTTCTTAAAAACAGGGAAACTTATCTTCTGGTCTATAATGCCTTTCTGGCCAAGAACTCTGGTACTCTCTGCTATTGATGAACACCAGATGAGAAATAATAATTGCTTCCCACATTTTATAGCACCTGAACTTGTTTGTGTGAAGCTAGCATTAATGGCTTTGTTTTAGTCAGGTTTTCTGTTGCTGTGACTAACATACCTGACAAGCACAGCTTAGAGGAGGAAAAGTCTGTTTGAGGTTTACAGTTTCAGAGGTCAGTCCATGATGGATCCAAGACAGAAGTGGCTCAACAGCTAAACAGCAGTGGCTTGGCAGAGGAAAAGCAGCTGCTATCACCTAATGACAGCCAGGAAGGAGAGAGAGAAAGAGCGAGAGAGAGGAAGAGAGAGAGAGAGAGAGAGAGAGAGAGAGAGAGAGAGAGAGAGAGAGAGAGAGAATATGAATGTATGAGCAATGAGGCCAGGTACAGATACAATTCCAAAACCACTCCCCAGTGACCACCTCCTCTGAACTTGCCAACACATGAGATTTAAAGGGGCATTTTAAATCCAAACCACATCAATCTTTATCACTACATGATGTTCAACGGCTTGTCCCAGGTCACGTGGCCACTAGAAATAAGACCTGAGCTCTGTCTCCTCTGCAGTATTCTTCCTCCAGCACCACCAGGCCTGGCCAGTTTCAAGAATACACTGTGATTCACTTGACAGGAAGAAATCTGGCATAGGTGATGTTATAAAAATCAATTCCACGAGAAACTTGCCTGAGGAATCAGACAAGTTTCATCAATTCCTTTTGCGGAACTGGGGATTGAACCCAGAAGCATTCTACCTCTAAGCTACACTCTCAGCCCTATTTTTATTTATTTGTTTACTTACTTTCTTTCTTACTTATTGAAACAGGGTCTCGTTAGGTTAATAAGAGTCTCACTCCTTGCTGAGGCTGCCTTCAAACCTGCATCCTCCTGTCTCAGCCTCCCAGGTACTGGGATTACAGGTGTGGGCCACCACACCCAGCTAGTCAATTTTTTTTTGAGATATTGATTTTATTAGCCTTATCAAGGGGCTGCAGCTCTGAGAATCTCATGATCTTGGGCAACTGTCTCACTGATATAATCCCCAGAAATCAGGATAAAATGTAAACAAAACGAAACAAGGTAACAAACAAACAACAAAAACCCCACAAAACTGAGCTTAAAAGAAAGGAGAATCTTTCCTTTCATGCCAGAAATAGAAAGAAAATGCAAAGAAAGCTCAGAGGTTTGCCAGCTACTGGCCTGACCCCTGAGCCTTGGAGTTTTGCTTGTTTGTCTTCTTTGCTTTGCTTCTCTTTGTTTTTCTTTTCTTTCCTTTTCTTTGGTACTGAAGATTGAATCCAGGGGCATTATACTTCTGAGCTACACCCCCAGCCCTATTTTATTTTACTTTATTTTATTTTATTTGAAACAAGGTCTCACTAAGTTACCGAAGCTGAGCTCAAACCTGCGATCCTCCTGTTTCAGACTCCCAAGTACTGGTATTACAGGCATGTGCCACCATGCTTAGCTTGGGCCTTCAGTTTTAAGGCCTGATCAGGGTCAGGAGCTAGAAATTAAGATCTTCAGAACAGATTGTAAAAGGGAAAGACCTAGATCTTATAAGGAAAGCAATAAGAAAGTGTCTTTCTATCTAGGCTTCTAGATGGAGATAGAAGGAGATCCTCTTCCCCATTAGAAATCCAAGGGAAGACCCGGGAGCATAGGGTGGCTGAATTCAAATGGCTCTCAGGTGTGGACTTTTCCCTTCAAGAAATAATTTAAAAGCTGGTTCTCAACCCCAAACCCAGGGGATGAAAAACCTAGATGGCTCTGTCACAGTGTTTTTAAAACTTAGAGCTCCTGGGGAAAAATTCCATCTTGTTGCTCTACATGTTTTTCTTCTTTAATATGACATAACACCAGTAGCTGCTGCAAAACTTTCATTGAAGAAATTATTTTCTTGAGAGTCCAAACCCAAGTCAAGTCACTAATTCTTCTTGGGAGGAGAGGTCTTTTCCCACACTTATAAAACTACACAGTGACTGGGTGTGGTGGTGCACGCTTGTAATCCTAGTACTTGGGAGGCAGAGATAGGAGGATTGCAGGTTTCTGGCCAGTCTCAGCTACTTAGTGAGACCCTGTTTTAAAATAAAGAATAAAATATCGGACTGAGGGTGTAGCTTGGAGGTAGAATGCCACTGGGTTCAAGCCACAGGATTGCAAAAAAACAAAAACAAAACCAACAACAACAACAAAACAAAAAATGCACAGTGCTCAATTTAATGTCTATCCTTCCTACTAATTCTATTACTAGTTCATTGTATTAAATTTTTAAAAATAAAACTAAATCAAAGAAATTTTATTGAATTCATTCAAACCTTTTACCAATTTCACTTTTAAAAATTAATCTACAAAAACCACAAGAGTTGTGTAGACAGGATGCGTGCTTGATGGTTGCTTTACTTTGTAAGACTCAAAGCACCTGGGGTATATTTTCTTTAATCCCCTTTAGAGCAGTATTCTTCTGATTTGAGTAGCTTTTCGATTGTCCTCCTCCAAAACTTTTGATTGATGAGAGAGACTTGTCAGCTTTGAGATGCCAAGAGCATCGAAATAGTTCACTGATCTTGGGGATAAATATGCGCACGCCTCTGTCCCGTCCTTGTTCCGGTCGCCTCAAGCCATAAGGGCGGCTTGTTTACTTTCACTGCAGCCCCCTCCCCAGCAATCCCAGGGAACCTGCGTGACCTCCTCTGACCGAGCCCCTTCGTCCCAAAGGCAGCCAGAGAGCATCTTGTGGCCAGATGTGCACCCCACACCCAGCGTTCCTGGGCTCAGATTCATAAATCCCCACTACCTGCATTGACTGCTTCCTCACTGGTAACAAATGTCTCTTTGGATTGCTGCTCCCTGACCCAATTCCAAGGCAGGGAGGCGATTGGCCGCTTTCTGAAATGACACAAGATCGATGAGGTGTCAGCAGCCCTAAACCCAGGAAGCTGACAGTCCAGCCCCCTGCCCAAGTCCTCCCTCTGCCTTCCCAGCCAGCACCAGGCTGATGAAGTCATCTTGTCTCACCACCATGTCCAGAAGTTCCTTGCTCCCAGAGACAAGAGATGTATTTCCTTATCCCAGCCACATGAAATAGGCCAAACAGAACCATGGATATCTGGATTCCTTGCTTTTCGGCCAGGGTTTGTATTTTTCTAAGCTGGCTTATCTCTTGATGTATCAAAAAAAAAATGCTTAATAATGAAAAATGCTTGAATACAGGCATTAGCTATAGGGAAACCAGTGTTAAGCGTTAATATTTCAGATCTGTGTTTGCTAGAAACCATTTATATTCTTCAGTAAATTCTTTAGCCTTCAATTCGGGGACCATGAAAGAGTTGGTGCTGGGATAGCCCCTGAGGAAGGATTTCCTTCCTGATGCTTGAAGTTAATCTTCTCTGTAGCCTGGTGAGATTGGTATGACTGCGATATTTTTACAGATGAGAGAGGCAAGGCATGGAGAGGCAGAAGGCTCATGTAAATGGCAGGGTGGCTCTACAAACCCAGACTTTCCAGCGTTAAGTCCTGCAAAATTTCTGCTGCACCAAGTCTCTGGGGACATCTGGTTGGTGCTTTCATTGTTCTGAGCCACCAAGACTTCCTGACATCTGTCTGCAAACAGATGATGGGAGAGAAGCATGCATGGTTGCTTCTGTCTCTGAGTTTTAGAGAAAGTTGCTAATCTAAGTCCAGGATCCATGTACCCAAAACTCAGTGACATGACACTCTGTCTTTAAGTAGCCTCCCCTCTCTCTCATATCCTCCAGTGCTTTTGGCTTCTTTCTTACTCCCAGAAGGTTTTGCAAAATCAATTAGCAAATTGTAAGCAATTAGTTATTGAATATAATGAATGTGAACTCTGTCCAGCGGCCAAATAAAAAACTACTCAGGTCAATGCTTTTCTTAATTTTTTTTTTCTTATGAGCCATGGTCTCTATTTAATTTGCCCCATAGCTCTTCCTGGAAAAAAAAATAGTGGCAGAACTATGTAACTGTTATTATCTCTGAAGTAAGATTTGTCGATTGTTCATCCCTTATATCACATTGGCAGCAACAAAAAGACACCCAAGAGTCTTGATGCCAGAGGACCCTCTTTACATCACAAAGATTCTCTGCTATACTGTTGGGAACCTGGTGCCCAACATCGATAAAGATCAATGGTACCCCCTCATTTCTATAGTTCTTTACAGTTTATAAAATCCTTGCAGGTGAAACTTTAAAACACCTGTTTATAAACAATAATACTGAATCACAGAAACCTTCAGGAAAACATTCCAGAATAAATAGAGCTAGCAAGTGGCAGCCCCTGCAAAGCCCCTCAGTTCCCGCTGTTACGTATGATGCCAATAATCATTTATGTGCAGTAAACTGCAATGTCACAAACACACACCCTACGCATCATCACGTGAAATCTCACAGACCTTGAAGAGGATCACAGGTACTTACTGATCATCTAGTTTTCATAAGAGGCATTAGAAGATATTTGAGGACATTGTTAGACACAGCCTTTCAAGGAAATTTGAATTTTCTCAAAGGAGATGTTGGCTTTAAGGTACTCAGCGTTGTAGTCTTGACTGACTCCAAGAAGCACCTTCAACTGCCATCTTGGGGCAAATGAGAGTTTTTCTCTAATACAATGTGGGTGAGATGCTCACTGTGATTTTGATGTTGCACTCAAATGACTAGAATCATGAAGTTTTAGGGCTACAACCAAACCTCTCAGTCTGCTGTGATGTTGGAGCTGGAACCAGCTTTTTCGTTGTTGTTGTTGGGTTTTGGGGGGGACCACCTCCAGACATTTTCACCAGCATCCCTATCTAGTGGTTTTCCATCCTTTTCTGGAAAAGAGCACAAGCGACTCTTTTCCAGAAAGAAAAGCTCACCTGCTTAGGAAGCAGCTTTTTCAACTCTGCCACAAGTCCATGCAGTCAGAGAGCTCTTCCCCAAACAGAACGGTTCACTTCTACCAATCAGCCTTCGTTTGGGGCCAGATGAAGAAACCAGGACGAGACAGTGACAGCACAAGCACAGTCACATTTGGTAAAAGCACCAAGGAAACCCAACCAGCATCACCCCAGGGTCTTTATTTTTGGGGAGGTAGGGGGTATAGGGAATAACTGAGGATTGAACCCAGAGGCATTCTACCTCTGAGCTACACTCCCAGCCCTATTTTATTTATTTATTTATTTATTTATTTATTTATTTATTTATTTATTTATTTTGAAACCGAGTCTCACTAAATTGCAGAAAGCCTTGCTAAGTTGCTGAAGCTGGCTGGGAACCTGCGATCCTCCTGTCTCAGCCTCTTAAGTACTGGAATACTGCAGGGCCTTTCTGACTGGGGTTCCCTAGTGAAGAGTAAGGGCTTAGATGCTGTTGCTTACCTGCTTACTCTCTGCACCCTCTGAATCAGATCAGAACAGGGCAGGACCACGTGGAGCTACTTGGATATTTCTGAGTGACCACTGTGGTGAACCAGGCGTTCTGAGCTTCTGTCACACATTACAGGAATTACTTGTTTAGCAATCCGAGGGCCTGGAGGACCTGGATCATGTCTGCCTTGCTTAGCGGTGTATTCCTAGGACCTAGTCCAGTTCCTGGCATGTCAAGACTTATATTCTGAATAAACAGAAAATAAACTACAATTCCCAGCACACTCCAGACCTCTGTCTCATAGCCCCACCCCATGGAATTTGTCTGATCTGCCATTGATGGTCACACAAACTGGCTTCTACTTTTAGAAATCAAACTGGAGACCAACTTGGCCATCCGAGCACCATGGCCAAGGAGTAGACCTCATGCTCGAACTTTCCTCTTCTTGTTCTTCAGAAAGCACTGTCAAATTGTCCAAGAAGAAAAGAAGTCCAGTCATCGAGAGAGGAATAAGAAATGCAAATGGGCATTGGCAGGTTGAGCGATGGTCAGGCGGCTGTAAGAACAGACTTCTGTGTCCACTCCAGAGGAGAGAAGGAGGCAGGGTTTCAGCTTTAAGTGGGAGATTTATTTTTTTCAGGTCAGGTGTTTTTTTGAAGTTTGCAGATGGCAATTTCATTTGCATTTAATGTCCTTCAGATTATTTCCTTTCTGTTGTGCTAAACACCTCTCTCAGTTGGGTCTAATTTGATGAGGTCATGCTGTGACCCTTGACCCTTTGGATCTTAAATGAAACCATCTGTCCAGAAAGGAGAGAAGAGTGTTCTTGGTCGTGTTCGCAGACATTTGATATTTGCAGATGTTGCAGCCAACTTTGCTAACTACCCACTCACCAGTTTAGCTCTTGATTAGAGGTGGATATGGTGAATTCCCCGAGAGTCCAACATTTGAAGAATAAATGAGTCCAATTAATCCTTTGTCACATTCTTGTCAAAATAAAAGCAGAATGCCAAAGAAAGAAAAACAACCGGCGGTACCGGCGGTACTTACAGAGGGTAATTTGTGATATTAGCAAACAATAAATCTTGGGAAACACCTAAGCAGTGCAGTGTGCAAAATATTTGCAGAGTATTCTGCCAGGGGACTGGGGTTCACAATGTGAAAGTAGACAAAGACCTTCTCCTACAGTATAGAAAAAAGCCACCGACTTCTTCAGGTCTTCATTGTCACACACTGGGGGCAGGGACTGTTTCTAACTCTTTAATTATAACTCAAAACAAAACTTGAGTAAAGGCCTAAGTAAAGGGTGAGATTCTTCCCAAAAGACTAACATTTTTATGCTTGGCTAGGTGTTTGAAGGACAACCTTATAAATATTTTGTAAGCATGTTTATTTTTTCCATCCATCTTTTTAGCTTTCTAGGACTCTAATTCATTCTATCTTTGCTTATATGTGACACGATGTAACCTGTAAAATGTCATTTTGGGGAAAGATATTGATATCCCAACTTTCTGCTCAGCAAAATATCCACTTCTGCAGTAGTAACCAGATTATTGCCTCACTGATTAAATTTAAATTTTCAGTTAAATCGCATCCCAGGGAATTGTGATTATTAGAAATTGTTTTACATCAGTTTCATTTTTATTTGATGAGAGCGCAACACCTGTTTCTGGAGATGTAGATGTGGGGGAGGGGGAGGGTCACAGGTGCTGCTGAGGCTGAAGGGAACAGGGTGAAGGTGGGCTCTTGATTCATTCGGTGACAGAAACCAGGGCTGCAGGTACAGAGCACACGTCCCAAAGCAGTTTCTCGTGGACCGCAAGGTGCTTTCAAATATTTCAAGTCAATCGTCAACATTTAAACATGGAGACATTTCGTGTTCCAAAACCGGATTCCCAGCGTCTCTTGGAGTATCGCGAGATCTGGCAACACCAAGTCTTCCTTCTGGCATAGCAGAGATTGGCTGGAAGACTTGAGGCTGCGCTGGTAAGGGAGGCATGTGGGCTCCAGGGCGCCTGAGTACTGACACCTGTCCTCTTGGTCCCCAGCCTGACCTGACAAAGGCCCAGAGCTGCTGAGTTTGTGACTGCAGATGTGGAAGAGTCAATGGAGCTTCTGTGTTTGCTGGATCCCCGTTTGGCTTTGCAGAGGGAAATATAGCAAATGGTGCATGCGTGTATGTTTGTGTCACTTTGAATCTCACTACAATGTATAATTACATCGCATCAGTAACAGTATGAAAATTAATTAATTAAAAATAATAATGAACTTGGATTTGCTCTGTTATATATTGCTTCAGGCAAGATTCCTTTCCTCTTTTTGCATTCCTTTTTTTGTTGTTGTTTTTTTTTTGCGGTACTGGGGATTGAACTCAGGGGCATTCTACCTCTGAGCTATACCCCCAGCCCTATTTTTTATTCTTCATTTTGAAACAGGGTCTCACTAAGTCGTGGAGTCAGGCTGGCCGCGAACCCGGATCCTCTGGTCTCAGCCTCCTAAATGCTGGGATTACAAGTGTGCGCCACCATGCCAGGCTTCTTTTTGCATTCTAAATTAATCCATGCTAATTTTAGAATGACTAAAGGGAAGGGGAGGTATCAAGCAGAAAAAGGAATCATCCCCGTTTAATAACTAAAAAACATAGATTTTTAAAAACATTCCATCTTTCCTCATTTTTAATATGATTGAGGCAATACTGTATTGATAATTTTGTACTTTGTACCTTGTATAAAGATACCTTGTATCTTTTTTGTTTGTCTGTTTCAAGGACAGAGATGTTTATTTAAAATGGGATAAAATGCATACAACTTTGTTAAGTGAGAAGCCCTTCTCCATTTCAGCTAAACCCAATAATGCTATCCATGAATATCCATGAATGTTTCCCTCTCAAAATTCCTGTTGAAGCTCAATCCCCATAAGAGGCGGGGCCTTGGAGGAAGCTTGGGAAGAGGGCCTGGGCCCTACCTGGGTGAACAATAGCGCCTTCTATAAAAGGGCTAAAGGAACAAGGCTGTCCCTACCCAGCTCCCTCCCCAACCCCTCTTCCAGCAAGTGAGAAGAGTGCTTGTCACTCCAGAGAATACAGCAACAAAACGTCCCTTCAAAGTGAGAACCAGCTGGGCGTGGTGGTGCACATTGTAATCTCAGCATTCGGGAGGCTGAGACCGACCGGAAGATCTGGGTTCGCGGCCAGCCTCAACTACCTAGTGAGGCAGTCCGCAACTTAGCGAGACCCGGTTTCAAAATAAAGAATAAAAAATAGGGCTGGGGGTATAGCTCGAAGGTAGAACGCCTCTGAGTTCAATCCCCAGTACTGCAAAAAAAAAAAAAAAAAAAAGTGAGAAGCAGGCCCTCATCAGACATCAAACACTCTAGCACCTTGACCTTGGACTTCCTGGCCTTCGGAGCTATAAAAGATAAACTATTATTTACAAATTACTGCGTTCTATGGTAGCATATTATAGGACAAGGACAAATGCTTTTACATGTTTGTTTTTGGAGCCCTGCTCCATTAATGGTTAAAGTCATTCAGAACTAGTAAGTAACTCCTTAAGAACAGGATGCCATCAATTTTAAAGTAGCAGGCTTCACAGTCAAATTCCAGATCCTTAAAATCTAGCTATTTACAATATAATTATGAGTAATTTATTTTTCCTGAACTTCACTGTCATGCAATAGATTGCCTTCCACTTATTTTTGTACATTTTCCCCCCACAGTGATTTAGAGACCATCTCCAAACCAGTATAAATATTTCACAAACAGTATTTGGCTATTTTCTATCAACTGAGTAAACTTGATGCACAATAAGCCAATTCACCAATAAAAATACTAAATTTGAGTAGTGAAGTCATGACACAGTCAACTGGGACACTTAAAATCTTGCTTTAAGTATTTCTTTGGGGAAGAAGACACCATGCTTCTCATACCATTTTTATAGCCCTGGAGTGGTATTATTATTATTATTATTGTTATTATTCTTTGATACCTCTTATGCCATCAGTATATAGGAAGTAGGTTCCAGCAGCTCGGGCTCTTTCCATTGGTTCTAACCCAGTGTGCTTCTGTGCGTGAAACCAGCTGAACCCAGGTGCCTTTCTCTCTGGCTTCCTTCTTCCTCTGATCATTTTCCTTCACCTGTTTCAGGAAACTATCTCGACTCTTAGAGCACTTCATATGCTCAATGCACAGATGAGTTCTCTTAGCAAGAATCTTGCCCTTGACTTGCTTGTTTACAACAGTGCCAACAGCATGCTGGGTAACACGGTAACAGTGCAGACTCTTCCTCTGGGTTTGCCGTGGGAACATTTGCAAGGTGTTCCTTTCTGAACAGCCCATTCCCTTCATGCTTGCAATATCAATAATATCAACAATATTCTTGTCGATTCACATACATGTGGCCAAAGGAACAACTCCATGTTTTCTAGAAGACCTAAAGACCTAGGAAACATATATCGGGCTCCTCTCCTCTTTTCCTTTGTGCTTCTCATTTTGGTGAGTTCCTGGAAGATGGCAGCAAAAACTACTTTGTATCTTAATAACTAAAAAGCATAGTTGTTTTTTTGTTTGTTTGTTTTTTGTTTTTTGTTTTTTTGGTACTGGAGATTGAACTCAGGGGGCATTCTACCTCCGAGCTATACCCCCAGCCCTATTTTTTTTATTCTTTATTTTGAAACCTGGTCTCACTAAATTGCGGAATGCCTCACTAGGTAGCTGAGGCTGGCCGCGAACCCGGATCCTCCGGTCTCAGCCTCCCGAATGCTGGGATTACAAGCATGCGCCACCACGCCTGGCTAAGCATAGGTGTTTTAAAACACTCCATTTTCCTTATTTTTAATATGATTAGACCAATGCAATATTGATTTTTTTTTTTTTACAGTCCTGGGGATTGAACCCAGGGGCATTCTACCTCCAAGCTATACCCCCAGCCCTATTTTTATTCTTTATATTGAAATAGGATCTCACTCAGTTGTGGAATGCCTCACTAAGTAGCTGATAGCTGAGGCTGGCCGTGAAACTGCGATCCTCCTGTCTCAGCCTCCCAGGTGGGATTACAAGCCTGAGCCACCACATCCAGCTCAATATTGATATTTTGTATCTTGATTTCTACTTAATGTCATTATAACAGAATTTTCCCAGGCCTTGGATCAATACCATATCTACCAGTTGTACATGGTGTGTAATATATTTAATCATTGATCTGTTATTGGCTATTTACTTTGATTACTCCTTTTTTTTGGCTATTGCTATTGTAAATAATAGTGTGGTGAACACCTTTTTTTGCATTAATCTTTATATTTTATATTTTTCTTATTCATTTATTTTTAATTAAATTAAATTTCTAATTTTTTTGTGCTAGGAATAGAACCAAGGGCCAGTGCATGCTAAGCATATGCTCTACCACTGAGTTACAGCCCCAGCCCCAGATTACTTCCTTAGAATGTATTTTAGTGCTATGTCAAAGAGTATCAACAAGAATTCCAAGCTCATGAAGCACAAGGCCACACTATTCTCAAAAAGGGCAGAACTAGATCAAATGCCTCTTAGCAGTATGTGGGGGTCATCTCATTCCAACTGCAGAAGCTTATGTATTCTTGTTCAAAAAAACAATAAGAGAAAAAAAATCAAAGGGTGATGGGTGGTATTAGGGATCAAACCCAGAGCCTCGTGCATGCTAGACAGGTGTCTACCTCTGAGTTGCACCCCGGCCCCATCCCAGGAGAAACAGTTTTGAAAAGCATTAGAAGTATTATCTCATTAGTATCTTGGATACATCTCTTTGATTATCAGTGGGCTTAATTATGTTATTGTAGTCATTATTTTATTTCTTCTAATATAAATTGCTTGTTGAATATGCTACTTAAATTTTCTTCAACTTATTTTCCTCATATGTAAGATAGATGTAATAATACTGCATCAGACTAATAGGGTAATTTTGAGAATTAACTGAGATTGCTTGTGTAAACCTCTACACACATAAGGGCACTTAATAAAAGTCACTCTTTTGTATTTTCTTGGTGGATAAATAGGGACAACCTATCCTTTTTTGCTTTTTCCCTAGTTGATAATAACAACTGTGATGCCGTACGGATCACTCCCAGTTCTGGGCTACCATGTCAAAGGAAAGATTCTCAGAGATGCAGCTAGCATCCCATCCAAGGGCGCATGGGTGACTTTCCAAGCAGGTGTGAGTGCACATCTGTTCCTAGAGAACACACACACACACAAGCACGCATGCATGCATGCGTGCATGTACACACACACACACACCATATATAAACATATATATATGTATATATATATTCCTTTTATATCTCGTAGTATATGAGAAAGGAACATGCATACAAAGCAGCTCTCATTACCCCACTTCCCAGCAGAGGAGGCAGCAGTGCAGAGTCCAGTGTCGGCCATGACCACCTGCTCTGGCTCTTCCCCTCTGCCGGCTCTCATGGGTGGAAATGTCCTCTGAAGGCAGTTCAAACAAATTAAAAATAACTACTGAGGCTTGAAAGTGTGTGTGCCTTGTAGTTTCTTGTGCTAATAACAGTAATGGAAGCCTAATTAAAATAAAGGATGAGGTCACCAGCACCTGAGCCGCCCTCTTTGCTGTGGCTTGACATGCCTGTTTCTTTCATCTTCGTCCACAGGAAACTATCGATGGGTACCTGAAGCACCTACAGAATGGATTTTGTTTTGTAGTTTTTATTCGGTTAATCTCATAAGCATTTCTATGCTGCCGCATAGTGATTACAACCATATTTTACAATTATGAAGTAACATTTTATCAAGTGATTAATCCACAGTTTATTGATCCTGTATTTTATATTGACATTATTCCCAATTTTCTTCACAGTTATAAGTAACACATTTATTCATAAAGCATTTCATTTCTATCAGGATTATTTTATGAAAATTAACCTAAACCAAAACACTTACCTGTAAGACTTCTGAAGTTGAAGATTTTTAGTTTCAAAAACTAATTCTAAGATTTTGAATGCCTTTAAAGTATTTAATTATGGCCCGTGGTTGCAATGGAAGATGCTAAACAAATGAAACAATGGATATATGTCGTACTCAGCACCTAAAACTTGTGAGACTAACACAGAAAAGCTGCTTTTGGTTGGGAAGACATTAGATAATAGTTTATTTTTAAAGCAGCATCTCTTGGTCTCAATATATATGCAAAACAGAAGGCCCACTGAAAAGGCCGGCTTATTTTGCATGATTGTGATTTCTCCTGGAGCTTCTGGCCTAAGGCATCATGCCCTTCTGAGCTGCACTCACAGGTACAGTATTGCAGGACAGCATACCCAGCTGTTGCCTTCGAATTCTAAGGGCCGGTGAATGCATTCTACCTCTGAGCTACACCCTCAGGCCTATTTTATATTTTATTTTGAAACAGGGTCTCACTAGGTTGCGAAGAGCCCGCTAAGTTGCTGAGGCTGACCGGGAACCTGTGATCTTCCTGTCTCAGCCTCCCAAGTACTGGGATTACAGGTGTGCGCCATCATGTCCAGCTTCCCTGGGTAGCATTCAAAGCTCCCTTCGTTCAGGGAATCATATAAAATGACTAAGCTAGAACTGATGAGGGGGCTTGGACTTCAATCGTTGTTAAAGCTCTTTAGATGGGTAGAACCTGTGCTGAGACTGGAATGGGAGGCTGCTTCACTCTTACACCTGTGTGAATTACCAAGCGATGTTTTGAAATGCTAACTCGCCCACCTGTGTGAATTACCTAGGGTCTGATCAAATGCTGAGCCTCCATCAGTAGGGCTGTGGTGCAGCCTAAGATCCCACACTTCTAAAAAAAAAACTCAAATGGTGATGCTGCAGCTGGTTCTCTGACCCACCGGAGTAGCCAGTGAGTGTTGGGGGCGGGGCAGGCATCACTAGCGTGGAGAGAGACATGGGTGGGAAGCCAGAGTGAACCTGAGCCTTAGGGCCCTTCCCAAACCTAAAGATTCACAGACCACAATATAAATCTTCTCCAAAGATGTTTTGAAATGTAACCTTTTCTCTGAAAATGAAATGCGTTATCTAAAACTCCTTGACAAAGTGTCCCTTTTGTATCACAATGTCTATATGCTAGGTTTGGGGGTCACTACCACAAATTGTTACAAGCATAATTCAACACACTGAATCTCTTTAGTGAATACAAAGTATCCTGTCTTCATTTTTTTAAAACATGAGAAGAGTTACTATAGCTATAGTTGTTCTGATGATTTGGGTATAGCCCTAAACTCTCCTTTCCAGGTTACAGTCAGCACTTTCTGGCTGGGAGGAGATGCTGGTCCTTAAGACATAACTCAAGTCAGGCATGGTGCCATATGCCTATAATTCCAATACATGGGAGGTGAGACAGGAGGATCACAGATTTGAGACCAACCTCAGCAACTTACCCTGTGTTAACATAAAAAATAAAGTAGAGCCTGGGCTATAGCTCAGAGGTAGAATTCCCCAAGTTCAATCTCTAGTACCTCCATCACCAACACACACACACACACACACAAAAAGGGACTGGAACATTCTCTCTGCTCAAATACTCCTTCTTTGTAACCTGCCCAGGAGGCAGCTTCAAAGGAGTCAAACTTCCATTAATTGGTCAGATTTTTACCGACTGCCAGGCCTGGCTGGGCATCAACAACACAACAGGGAAGAGACAGTTGCCTCCCTGAAGGGCACAGGGGCCGAGGTGGACGTTAACAGGTAAGCAGAGTCTGTGAAGCATCCGTACAGGACAGGGTGAGCAGCTGTTTAAAGGGATGGACTGAGGGGAAGCCAGGCGACCGCCAGTCCTGACAGAGCCCCGGGTTTGATGAGACGGTAAGTACACTGGATAGTTACCATTATTTTTGTCTGGCATCATTTGAACCCTTTCCTATTCCTGGAAAACATCACTCCTTTAAACAAGATACCTCGGGTGACACTTGGCTTCCTCCTCCTGTAGAAGCTAAGGGTTCCAGATATTTCTTTACCAGCTGCCCTTAGTGCAGAACATGTGGTTTGATCTCCAAGTGAGAGTCTCCTGTCAGAAGCTGGTACCATTACTGCACCTACCCCGCAGAGGCGACCATGGCACAGGGTCCAGGGCAGCATCTAATACCCAGCACTGGCAGTGGTCACATTATGGTTCAAACTGCAGTATCTGTGCCCGGTGACAGTCACAGTGGTATCTACCAGATCTGTCCCTCTATTGCCTGGGCCTTGTTCAGGGCTGCCTGATGTCCAGCCACATTCCCAGGCCTCCTAGAGAGGCTGAGATTTGTCCAACACCCTTTGCATTGTAAATTATCCAGCATCGGTTTCTGTGCCTTGCATCTGAGGATTCATCTGACACGATGATTTTCTGTGACCAGCACAGAGCAGAACAGCAATGTTGATGTGCTGTGTACACCTGACTCTCACAGGGTTACCCAGTTAGTCCACAGAAATGACGATGTTAAGCCAGGCGTGGTGATGCAAAATGGTAATCCCAAATACAGGAGGATCTCAGGTTCGAGGCCAGCCTCGCCAACTTAATGAGACCCTGTTGCAACATTAAAAATAAAATAGGACTAGCAGTGTAGCGTAGCTCAGAGATAGAATGTCCTTGGGTTGAATTCTCAGTACCACAAGAAAAGAAGGGAAAAGA
>PVLC010017216.1:0-33871 GCA_004027655.1 Graphiurus murinus
TTTTTTTTCTTTTTTGAGACAAAGTTTCCCTAAGTTGCCAAGTCTGGCTTTGAATTTGTGATTCCTCTGAGAGCCAAATAGCTGAGATTAGAAGTGGGCACCACCAGGTCTAGGGCTATAATTTTAAAGTTCTCAAAAAATGTTCAGAGTTCACTGTTTGAGTTGCTATATGTTAATATAATCTCTTTTTACTAAGACTATAGAAGTCCTTTCCTATTTCTAGATTTCTACATGTTTTAATCATAAATAAATTCTATACTTTACATTTTAAATTTCAGCTTCTCCTATGATTATGGTAATATGTTTCCTCTTTATTAATATGTGGATTGTATTGATTGATTTCCACTTGTTAAGTTTTTGTTTTTAATGGTGCATTGTGAGTATACATCATTAGTTAGGCTCAGAGTGATAAAGGCACACATAACCTGCACATAGCATCCATTGTGTGCCTCTCCTTGGCTCCCCCTCCCCTCCTCCTTGCCCCAATAGATAGTCTTTACATCTATGCAAGTAACTTCATGTGTGAACAAAAGGTTATTTGAATAGCCAGGTCAAAAAGATGACTATTGGATTTTCCTTTTCACTATTTAATAATCATATCTCTCCTTTCTCTTCCCCTCTCCCTCATCTCTCTCCAGATCGCCCTCCCCCAGTTCATTAGTGTCTCTCCTTATTTATTTGGGGTATTTTTTTATGTACCAGTTTCTCTCTAGCTTCCATATATGAGTGAAACATGTGGCTTTTCACTTTCTGTGACTGGCTAACATCATGAAGCATAATATTTTTTAGTTCAATACATTTTTCTGCAAATGAGGTAATTGTGTTATTTTTTATGGCTGAGTAGAATTCCATTGTGTATATATATCATAATTTCATAATTCATTCATCTGTTGATAGACACCTACATTGGTCCATAGTTTGGCTATCATGAATTGAGCTGCTATAAACATGGATATGCATGTATCTCTGTATTAATCTGATTTCAATGCTTTTGGGAAGATCTCCGAAAGTGGTATGACTGGGTTGTAAGGTGGCTCTCTTCACAGTCTTTTTATGGAACCTTCATACTGATCTCCAAAGCAGCTATACTAATTTGCAATCCCTCTAAGAATAAATGAGAGTTCCTATTTCCCCACATCCTCACTAGCATTTATTGTCATTTTTATTCTTTTTTTTTTTTTTTTGAGGTACTGGGGATTGAACTCAGGGGCATTCTATCTCCGAGCTATACCCCTAGCCCTATTTTTTATTCTTTATTTTGAAACAGGGTCTCACTAAGTTGCGGAGGGTCTCACTAGGTAGCTGAGGCTGGCCTCGAACCCAGATCCTCTGGTCTCAGCTTCCCAAATGCATGCGCCACCACGCCTGGCTGTCATTTTTATTCTTGATGATTGTTATTCTAAATGGGGTTAGATAGAATCTTACTGCCATTTTTAATTCCCTGATTGCTAATGATGTTGAACCCTTTTTCATATATTTATTGGCCATTTGTATTTCTTCTTTTGAGAAGTGTCTCTTCAGATTTGTCCATTATTTAATTGGGTTTGTTTTTTTTAGTATTGAATTTTTAAGTTTTTAAGCTCTTCATATATTCTAGATATTAATCTCATATCAGAGGGATAGTTGGCAAAGATTTTCTTCCATTCTATAGGCACTCTCTTTAGGTTCTTGATAATTTACTTTGCTGCACAGAAGATTTTTAATCTGAAGCAGTCCCATTTATTGATTTTTGCTCTATTCCCTAGGCTTTGGGAGTCTCATTGAAGAAGTTTCTACCAGTGCCTGGGTGTTGGAGACTTGATCCTTTGCCCTCTTCTAGTAATTGCAAAGTCTCTGCTCTAATTTCTAGATAATTTATCCATCTTGAGTTGACTTTTGTGCAAGGTAAGAGGTTGAGGTTTATTTCCATTTTTCTACATATGGTTAACTAGTTTTCCTAACACCATTTGTTGAAAAGACTATTGCCAGTGTCTGTTTTTTCCCCTTTGTCAAAGATCAAGTTACTGTAGTTGTGAGAGTTTGTTTCTGTTTTGTTGCTAAGAATTGCTTTGGCTATTCTGTTTTGTTTTTTTTTTTCATATGAATTTTAGGAGTTTTTTTTATATTTCTGTGAAGAATGATATTGGTATTTCAATGGAAACTGCATTTAATCTGAATATTGCTTCTGGTAGTAAGGTCATTTTGATGATATTTATTCTGCTTAAACAAGAACACAGAAGGTCTTTCTATCTTCTAATATTTTTCTGTTTCTTTTTTCAGTGTTCAGTAGTTTTCATTTTAGAGATATTTTACCTCTGTGGTTAGAGTTATACCTCAGTATTTTATTCTTTTGGGAGCCATCATGAATGGGATTGCATTGCTTGATTCCAATTGTTAAGTGGATTTTTTCCCTCCAGAGCTTTACTCAACTAGTTCTTCAGTTTTTTTTTTTTTTCTTTCACTAAATTGTTGAACTTAGTTGGCTAATTTATGATCCAAGAATTTTTAAACCATTATCTCAAGTTAGCCTTGCCTCTAATTTCCATCTATTCGATGTACTTATCATATTTTTGGTGTTAAGACCTAAGTTAGGCAAAGGCTGATAGAAAATTATCATGAACAGTTTAATGCAATAAATTTAAAAACTTGGATAAAACATACAAATTTCTTGAGAAATGCAATTTATGAAAGGTGGAATGAGGACAAATATTAAACATGAATGAATATGTGGCTATAATAACTGAATTTCTTATCAAAAGTCTGTTCATAAAAATAATTCTAAATGCAAGTAGTTTCATTGGTAGTTTTACCAAAAATTTAAATATTATAATAGCACTGTATTTCAGTACAGGAGGAAGGGACACATCTAAACTTCATATAGGAAGCTAAGTCTATATCATCTAATCCTGACAAAAACATTATAAAAAGGAAAAAGATAAAAAATAAAATCACTTATATTTCTCATGAATTTAGATTTTCTAATATTTCCAAATACTTGGGTATAACGTAGTATAATGTAGTATACCCAAGTAGGATTTATTCTTAGGCAAGGTTAGTTTAATAGTTTAAATTCACCATAGAAATGGAATAAATTTCAATATATTTGGAAAAATTATTTGAAAATTCTCAGTGCTGGTTCCTGATAAAAATTCATACACCTTCCACAAAGTATGAATAGAAAGAAACTATTTCAACCTGAGAAAGTTGTCTACCAAAGGGAAACAAAAACCTACAGTTGCTAATATACTTAATTGGCAATGTCATTCCTAAATTGAAAAATGAAAAAAGGCAAGGATGCTTGCTCTTGTTACTTCTTTTCAGCATTTTTCAGGAGATCTTACCCACAGCCAAAATGAAAAAAAATATATAAAATTAGAAAGAAAGTACAAATGTATCTACTTGTGGTGAACATGTGGATTGCATGAAAAACCCTAAGGAATCTCTAAAAAAACTATGGATTCTATTAAAGGAAATAAGCAATGCAGCAGAATACAGTATTTAATAGTTAACCTAGTTTAACAATGTACAATATTATACAATTTTATGTACCTATATATTTGAAAATTTTAATAATATGGGATGTGTTCATAAAATATTTTTACATAAAATAAAATCAAATAATAAAACATTATGGAAACAGTGAAAGGATCTGTAGTGTCCAAGAGTTAGTGAGGAGGAAAGAATGAATAGACAGAGCATAGATTTTTGTGACACGGAACCCAAACTGTAGAGCACTGTACATTTGTCAAAATATACAGAATATGCAAAACCAAGAGTGAACCCAAATGCAAACTATGGACTTTGGATGATAGTGATGTGTCAGTATAGGCTCATGGATTGTAACAAATGTGCTATGTTGATTAAGCACGCTGATAATGACAATAATGACGGAGAGGCTAGGAAAAGTAGGAACCAGAGTCATAGAATTCTCTATCTTCTTCACATTGCTTAGAATTGAAATCTTTCATAAATAATAATGTCTATTTTTTAAAAATCAGTCGTATTTATTCTATAAGTATATGTTTATACATGTATATACACATATTTGAGAGAGAAATCAAAATGTTAATAGTAAGTATATCTGTGTTTAGAACACTTTTTATAGTTTTCTGTATTTTACAAAATCATGGCTGTTATTGTCATAAATAGGATGTAAATGATATAAAGCTACATAAAACCTACTACATATATGAACTTTTTATGAAATAGCATAATTAATATAAAGTTTATATATAAAGATTTAAGTTAAATAAAATGTGACTTTTCGAGTCACTGTTGTGTTAAAAGAAAAAACAAAATCACACATCTATAATGTATGGCTAATATTGTAGAGAGATGATTATTGCAAATAAAATGCTAATGCAAACAATATATAGTACAATTCCACAGTTTTATTTAAAAGATTAGTAATAAATAAATTTTGATTATTTAACTTTTAGTGCTTTATTTCCCAAAGCTTTCCTGTTTAGTAGGATTATCAAAGCCAGCATGGGATGCATCCAAAACATATAAATAATGCAAAGAATGGGTAACATACTATTTTCTATTTAAAATTGGTCAAATAATTTAGATATTGGGAAAATAAGCTAATTATACATATATATGTATACACACACACACACACATACTTTGGAGTAGAGGGAGTCTGGAAATCATGTTTAACATATATAAATCATTGTATTATTTAAACAAAAAGACTTTTCTATTATACCAAAGACCCTGTTAAGAAATTTGAGACACTAAAGTTTATGAGATTATTCTAGAGGCTTATTATTAAATATTAGTATTTAAATTCAAATATTTTGTTTGATGAGGTGTTTTTGGTCAGATATAAAATATGAAAATCCTCTGTATTTTGTAATATTTCTCATTCTACCTGGTTTAATAAACAATTGCATATTTCACTTCTTTATATGATAATAAAATTCAAAGGTATATGATTACAAAATTCAAAGCAAAAAACATCAGTAGTCTGGTTGGTTGGGCAGAAAGTTTTCACTCCATTCACACATGGTACATGACTATAGCATTCCAGATTACCCAGAGAATGGAATACAGCCAAGTAAATTAATCTTGAAATCCTTAGTTCGCCTGGTTGTTTTGAAAATTAAATGAGATAATGTATGTGTGGCTCCTGGGAAACTTTCACAGCACAGTGGTACATGAATGTTACATTACAATGTCAACAATGGAAATGTTGGCTGTACTCAAGAGCAATGTTAAGTTTAATTGAAAAAATATATATCAGTTGAGCACCAAGTGAATGAAAGGTTTCTGGATGCAGATTGTGGCAAATAGCCAAAGTCTTCATCATCTCCTAATATTAGAATCTTGCAGAGATAAAATACACACATATGTGGAAAAATAAATATGGAATTGTATACATGCAAAAATATACATCAGAAAAATAAACAGATGAGCAACAAGGTTAATATGGGGCTGTCTTTAATCAGCAAAGTCTACATTGTGGTGAAATGCCATGCAAAATAGCATTTATTAGGAAGACGACTCCATGTCATCCACTCTAGGGGAAGCAGTCATTCATTCTTTCCCGTCTATCGTTTTATTTAGAAGTCTGAATTTTAATCTTGAGATGAAAAATTGTTTATGACAGGTCAAATAGAACCTGATAAATATGTAAGAGCAGCTTTTGTAGGTACTGGAACAAATGCTTTAGAAAAGCAGATATCTTATTTCTGTAAAGCTTCTTAGATAGTGCTAATGCTATTCCATAAACAGGTTTATCTCAGCAGCTTAAATGTGTGTATATGTAATGCACAATGGAATTATAAAGTTCACATATTTTATTTAGTTAAATCTACATGATTATAGCCCAGAAAACTTCACAAGACCCTCTGTTTTCCCTGAACATTTATTTCTTCTTAACCATGGTAATAAAAAAAACTGATAGAAAAACTCATGAACACTTTAAAAAACTATATAAAAGTCTAGTGTTTGGTATCTTTTTATTAAAGTCACACATGAACACCCAAAACCACATTTGACCAGTTTTTGTTAGATCTCAGTTTCTCAGCTGATTCAAATCTAGACATTACTAGAATAGCGAATACATTTTCTCCTTTTAGTTAATATGGAGCTGCTTCATCATTAGCAAGTCACTCCTTGTGTAATGGCAGTCAGTTTCTCTTATCAATGTACCAAGGCTTTTCCATCTAACTCAAACATTCATTTAAACATACTTAAAGATGAAGCTGGGTATGGTGGCAGATGCCTATAATCCCACTACTTGATTAGCTGACATAGGAAGATCAAAGGTTCAAGGACAGACTCAGTAAGCAATGTAGCAAGACTTATAGCAACCTAGCAAGACCCTGTTTCAATAAACAATAAATAAATAAATAAATAAATAAATAAATAAATAAATAGGGTTAGGGAAGTAGCTCAGAGATAGAATGGATCTAGATTCAGTCCCCAGTACAACAAACAAACAAACAGTAGTTAAATAAATAAATATACTTAATGAGAGTAAGAAGGGAAGAAGGAAGGAAGGAAGGAAGGAAGGAAGGAAGGAAGGAAGGAAGGAAGGAAGGAAGGAAGGGAAGGCAAATAGACATGCACATGCACACCTGCAGCTGTGCCCCCAATCATCTACTTAGTGCCTCTGCCACATGTTAGCCATTTCACTTAGAATGTCTGTGGCACCGAATTCACTAGAAATAAACCTGACAGGATAATTACAGGAAAAATAATATAGAGATTTAAGTCCCATTAATTCTTTAAAATTTCCAGCTGCCATGGAGTAAATTCATAGAATGGTGACAACCTTATAGGAGAAATAGGTTCCTTTTTTAATTTAAAGGAATTTATTTTAATTTATTTATTCATTTATTTTGTACTGGGGATTGAACACAGGGGCATTCTACCACCGAGCTACACCTCCAACCCTATTATATTTTTATTTTGAAACAGAGTCTTGCTAGGTTGATGAAAGTCTCTCTACTTGTTAAGGTTGCCCTTGAACCTGCAATCCTCCTGTCTCAGTCTCCCAAGTCCTGAAATTATAAGCATGTGCCACCATACCTGGCTTAAGGAATTGATGCAGGAATATGAAAAATACATTGATTCCAAATAGTTTTGATTTTAAAAGATGGTAACTGAACTTGAAAATAAACAGAAAATTGTATGCATGTATATGTATGTATGTACATATATCTCTCTATATATATCACATTCAGATCATAATTGACTGTTTCCTTTGATTTCTACAGTAGCTTAGCTAGTCTTTGCCATTCCCATGTGGCAGTGATTATAATTTAGGAACAGAAGTTGAACATTTGACCACACTAATACTCATGTCTACTATGGATAGTGTTGCCAGGGGAGTAATTCCCTTCTTCATTTCTGTAAGAAAAGAACAATAATACTTATCCTCCTCATAAAAGTGCTGTAATACTAAATACCAGTGCTAGTGATTTTCACAGGCTGGGTTTTATTAGGAGTATAACTTAATGACATTATACATCCTGAAGAAAATCTTAATTATTTTATCTTATTAATTTTGAAACTAAACTTTCTTCTTTTTCATTTGTGATTGTCAGTGTCTTTTCACATTGTTTACTTTTTAAAAAAATCAGCCTATGTCAAAAGGCAATAAGATCTCTTACAATGAAAAAGGGGTGAAAATAGTATTCTCTGTTTGAGAGGAGCCTTATGCATACTTGCGTTGGATTCTTCAATCTTCAAAGGAGGTCATTCATATAAATTCAGTAAAGACAGTAATGTGTGAATCTGATACTGCCCTGACCTCTATCCACCTTAGAAAGCAACTCTAACATCGGAAACAGTAAAATTCAGACCAAAAGGTACTTCTCCTGCTGCCAAACAGATAGATAGCCTATATCTGAACCCAATTTACAAAACAGGGACATCACTATATGTTAGCCACTTTAATAGATTCAAGTTTATTTTCAGAATATACATCTACCTGCAGCAGAGAGTAAAGCAATTCAAGACTAAGGAAAAAAAGTGCTGACAGGCCAATAAGACAAAGAAAAGAAGGCGTCAATTAACCTACAGTGATAGACTCTTAAAAAAAAAAAGAATAGTGAATCCATTTATTCATCTTCAAATACGGTTTCTCTGGGACTATTTCTCTTCAAAAATTTCTAGATGTGGTAGACATATTCATGTACTGCATGTTGAAGAAATCTGTCAGGAGTTCTGATATAGTCACCCCAAGGTCTAATCCTATTATATTAGATGGAAAAAAATACAAGGATGCTCACAAGACCAAGCCTTCTTAAGAAATATCATGAAAATCATAAAGTACTTTAGGTGCTGGGCCCCTCAGTGTTGCTAGAACAGTAACAGGCTGCAAACAATCTATGAATCTAGAGATGGCAGTAAACAGGATTGCTTTCAGTTTATGAGCTGTTAAGCCTGTTTCGTAAAGTAGTTCATGGTGACTGACAGTTAAAACATCGGGTCATTCACTAGTTCCTGTGTTATGTGCCAAGTGGCACAAGGCTATGAAAAATGATAGTATGAGGGAAAAAAATCTTACAACAAATGCTCTTCTTGTGTAGCTACCTACAGGAAATATGAACCAAAGGTGGAGAAATAGTTCAAAGCTATAAACATCTCCAAAACCGAAGTCTTAGACTACAGCAACCAAAGTAAATAACCATTTATAAAAAACAATTTTCAGTGACAACCTAACATTGTCAATATTATAGTGTTATCTAAGGCAGTGTGGGGGGAGCAACTGAGGAGATGGAAACCAACTTTATTCTAAATGACACACATTCAAAATTGTGACAGTTTGCACTAGATAACTCAATGCTTATGAAGATTCATTCTGTATATTGGTAAATGTGCACAAAATGTCTTATGTTTTATGACTATGAATGTCTTTACATGTGATACCTTATAAACACATATATTCTTAACTTCTCAGTCCATATTGTTGATTGGGCATGGCACATACATTCTAATTCCTCTCTCCCATTCAAAAATAAATTAAATGGCTGATTATGATAATTAAGGTAAATATATTGTCAGGTACCAGAATCAGAGAAGCAATTCACAGTAATACCAAGTCAATTTGAATGGCTATGGAATGCCATGATGAGGCCATGGCCATAGAGTTTAGGTTTCCAATGTAATTACAGAGAAGAAGCAAAAGCCACCATCCTACATGGCAAGAAGGCAGGAGTGGGGAACATGCACCTGTCTACAAACAGGGTCTGGAAGTAACAATGGGAACAAGCCACAAACCTGGGCTATAGAGAGAAATATCCCACACATCAGAAACCCAAGTTTGTACTGTCAGGATACCAAGCCTAAATTCGTACTTTCCACACAAGACAATGCTGTTAAAAGCAAAATAAGCTTAAGGAGTTAAAAAAATCAACACTAAGCAAAACATTACCCATGAGGTCTCTGTATATTAGGATGAAAATCTCATTTACACTAATTTTCAAAGAAGACGAACTTATAGAAAGCAATTAAAAACATATGAAACCAGGCACAGTGGCACATGCCAGTTGTCTTGGGAGGCTGAGCCAGGAGGATCACAGGTTCATGGCCAGCTTCAGCAACCTTGTGAGGCCCTCTGTAACTTAGTGAGACACTGTTTCAAAATAAAGATAAAATTAAAAGTAGGAATGAGTGTGTAGCCAAGAGGTAGAATGCCTCTGGGCTCAAACCCCAGTGCCACAAAACAAAACAAATAAACAAAACAAAATCATATACCTGAAGAGATAGCTTAATAGATCCACTTGAATGTTAAAATAATCACAGTAAATCCTCAAGTATGCAAGAATGGATTAGCACACATGTACCAAGAATAAAAAATTATGTAGTAAAAGCAAGGATATAGATAAAAAAAAGTTAAGAATCTGAGTAGAGTAGATAACTGCATAATCACTTATATAATTTTAAAAGTCAATAGAAATGAGCAGATAATAGATGGAACATAATTAAATAATTAGTAAATTAGGAGAAAACACTGAGAAAAATTTTTAGAATAGAGCTCACAGGATGAAGAGGTAAATGGAAATATCAAAGACACTTTAGAATCCATCTAATGGCACAGTAGAGAAGCATTTACAGATATTGGCAGAGAAATAGTCAACAGAAGAAAGCCCTGAGTTCTCCAAATGAAAAGTGGCATCAAATGATATGATTTAAAAAAATCACGTGCAAGCCCATCCATAACAAAACTGTAGAACTCAAGTATAAGACGAAAATTCTAAAAATCACTTAGAAAACAAATTTAGCATGTATAAAGAAAAAACATTAATTTGTAAAAGGCTTCTGTGCCATGAATCTCCAAATTCCCTAGCTCTGTGTCCCATGATTCACTAAAGAAGACTCACAGAACTTAGCATAGAGTCATTCCCATGGCTATAATTGATTATGTCAAGGATAAAAAGCAAAATGAACAACAAGAAAGGCTCATGAAACATATTCCATAGGAATCAGGAGAAAGATTCTACAACTTCTGTCCCAGGGGAGTCACATAGGATACACTTAATTTCTTCACCAGCAAGATATGAAAATATGCACGAAATGTTTGCCAGGGAAATTCATTATACATTCAGTGTCCAGGGATTTGAATGGAAGTTGATTATGTAGGCTCTTTCTTCCTTGTATGTACTGTACCAAATTCCAGATTACAAGAAAGTAGGAATCCATCATAAACTATAGTATTTATACATTTTAGGTAAAAATGAGTCATTCTTATTAGGATATAGTAATAACACTCTCAAATCTAAGTTCCCAGGTGCTAGCCTGACCAACTTTTTTCTTTGTTTCAACAGACAAGATGAGCTAGTCAGCATTTTATCTGTGTGATCAAGATGCCTGACAGAAGAAAAAAAAAACATGGAAAAAGAAAGCTCTGGCTCACATTTCATTTAATTTCAAAGTTTTCAGTCCATGGTCATCCAGTGCCATTGGGAGCCTAAGGTGAGGCAGAGCATCACGGTAGCAGGACATGACAGAGGAAAGCTGCTCAGCTCATGTCAGCTGAGAAGTGGAGAAACACAGAAAGAGAAAGGGGCCAGGCTCAAGAAAGAAGAAATGCCGGGACACCTTCCTCTTTCCAACGAGTCTCCACCTCATAAAACTTCCACTAGCTCCCAAAGAGCCATCAAACTATTAATCCATCAGTGGTCTAATTCACCACTGACGAAAGAGCCCCCATTATCCCATCGCTTATCAAAGCCCTACCTCTAATCATTGGTGTATTGAGCACAAAGCCTTGACCAAGTGAGTCTTTGAGAATGCTTCATATCGAACCACAGCACATGAAAAGTCAAACCACACAATGGAAAAAAGATATTTGCAAATCATATTTCTGACAAAAGGTTCATATGCAATCAAAAAACTCTTAAAATTCAAAAATACAAAGTAAGATAACCCAATTTTAGAAATGCACATAAGGTCTGAATAGACACAAAGAAGATACACAAATGGCCAATAAGAGTATGAAAAGATACTCAACATCATTAGCCATCTGTGAAATGCAAGTCAATACGATGGAATATTATTTGACAGTAAAAGGAATAAATTACTGATGTATGTTATAAAATAGATGAACTTTGAAAACATTATGCTAAGTGAAAGAAGCCAGTCACAAAAGATGACATGTTTTATGATTTTATGTATCCGAAATGGCCAGAACAGACAAATCTATTCAGACAAAAAGTAAGGTAGTGATTTCTTAGGGTTGGGAAGTTCAAGAGAAATGGTGGGTGATTGCTAAAGGGAATGGAGTTTCTTTTCTGTATGTGGATAATGTTTTAAAGTTATTATGTAGATGTTATTATAACTGTACCCAAAACCATTGAATTTTATATCTAAAACAGGTGAATTTATGGTTTATAAATTATGTCTCAATAAAGTATTAAACTTTCAAAAAATAGTGTGGAGAGATATTTCACCTTTCATCACCCCTGCTTTGAAAAATGTGCCTCTGAAATGACAAGCACTTTTTAAAATATGTAAAACTATGACTTTTTGATGACTGAGGAAAATATGAAAGGCGACCAAATAAAGTATTATTAAATTTTGGATTTTCTTATGGAGTGACAATATGTGTACACATATGAATATATCTACATATGAACATGTATGTAATTCATAAACTTTTAAATATTTGTACACATAAATATATATATATATACACACACTTTTGCTTACCTTCAATACTTTGTTTTCACCTTTCTTTATCTTTACATTTTAATTTTGTCTCTTAAGCAACATATAATTGGTTGTACTTCTAAGACTTTTTTTTCAATAGGAGTATTAAACATTTGTGTATTACACAAAGACATAATCACCAAATAAAGATCAAGTCAACATCTAGGAAGCATCATTGTAATATATATAACAGGAAAAATACTGGTAGGAAAATGAGCTAGGTACATAGATAGATAATATACTGGGAATGTAACTCAAATGTCCAACAAGCAAAAATTGAGTAGCTTTAGTAATAATTAGATAAATTCAAATTAAATTCATAATAAAATGTCATTGAACAGCTGTCAGGGTGACATTAATTCTTTTCAAAAAGTTTGTTGATGTCCACTACTGGCAAGGCTGTGGAGAAACAAGAAGAAATGTTCAGTGATGGTAGAGTATAAACTACACTATTACTTTGCAAAGCATTGTGAAAATACAAATGAGATTTGCTGGTATGCATGTCCTAGGATAATAATTCCCCCTCCTGTTACCCATCCAAGAAAAATCTGTAGCACTCATGAGGGAACACATCACAAGATTTTCAGTATTTTCATACTAATAATAGTATTATATTCAAAATAAATCAATTGTTCATCAAAATGGAAGTGGGTGAATAAATGGAATAGAAGTGTTGAAAACAGCACCAAATACATTAGCACATCAACACAGATAAATCTCAGAAAAATATTGTTACAAATAAAAAAATTCCCAAAGCATTTAGTACCAGTATATGCACATTTTCAAAACACCCAAAGTAATCCCTGATATTGTTTAAAGATATGTGTGTGTTTGTGTGTGTGTGTGTGTGTGTGTGTGTGTATGACAAAAATGTGAAATTAAATACAGAACTTGAGTCTGGTTGCATCTGGGATTGCCTAAGGATCAGAAATTAAGGTTGGGATATAGCTATACTTAAAATATTTGATAAATGCTCTTTTGAGGAGGAAAAAACACCTCAAGAAAATATGAAAATCAAGAGCAACTTCTCAGTCTGAATGAGATGTTCATAGAATTAAGGATCATTATTTTGTTTACTTTTTTGAATGCCTGAAATGTTATAATTAATTTAAAAATAAAAATATTTGGGCTTTATGAGTTTTTAAATAAAGTACATACATAAAATGTACAAATTTTGACTAGTCTAAAAGAGATAGCATAGATAAAAAAAAAAGTTCCAAAATTGAAATTCATACAATACAAATAAATGGACACTATTTCTAATATTTTTATTATACTGCTACTTCAGAGACAGCTGATAGATATTTCATTAATTTCTAATTGTGTAAATGTTCAATTATACATTTAAATAAATAAAACTGAACCAAAAGAGGTTCAATTTAAAATAATTATGGACATTCAAGCCCTAAAATTGAGGATAATGCTTTAGTTAGGCAAGACTTTGTGAGTGTGTATGTGTGTGTGTGTGTGTATGTGTGTGTGTGTGTGTGTGCACGCCCACACCCGTGTGTGGTACTGGGGATTAAACCCAGAGGCATTCTACCTTTGAGTTATACCCCCAACCCAATTTTATTTATTATTTGGAAACAGGGTTTCACTAGGTTGACAAAAGTCTCACTTGCTGAGGCTGTCCTCGAACCTGTGATCCTCCTGTCTCAGCCTCCCGAGTACTGGGATTACAAGCAAGCATGCACCACCACGCCCATCAAGGCAAGACTTTCTTAAAAATATTTTTAGCCACTGATAGAATTTGAAAAATGGATGTCATTGACTATATTCTGTTTTCAGAAAACAAGAAGTGTAAGAATATTCAAAAACAAAAATTTCTCTAAAACTGAAATCAGCTGGAGTTTAACCTCATGATTTTTCTTAGAATTATTAAACAAACTAACAATATTCTTACTGCAATTTTTTGAAAGCTACAGAAAGATATTTTCTGCAAAGTATTTGTTATATAAATTCTCAGCCTCATTACTAAGGTCAGTGTGATTGCAAATATTTCATCTTCCTCTTGTAATGCTTCTCTCATTTTTTTATTTAAAAGTCAGATAAAGTTTGAAGATTTTTCAGGAATGAGATAAGTTCCCATAGAACAGTATGTTCCTAATTACAATCTTTACCACATTACAATTCCTGACTTAGTTATGAAAATTTTCCCTGATTTTAGATCATACTTAGATTTGTCTCATTTTTATTCCAGTCTTAGCACTGCACTAGTCATATACTTTATCCTCAAATATTCACTTTTATCCATTGATTTATTTTCATCAGTCTGTATTTCCTATTATATAATTTATTTCAGTTCCTTCTGATTCAAGATAGAAATCACCATGTTGTGAAAATAGATAAATAAGAATCATTTTTTATAAAAAGTTTACTTAGGGACCTAGCTGTCTTCTTCCTTCACCTTTTGCCTCTGGTCACTTTGTACATTCAGATGAACTAAGATAACGAATGGAGTTCACATCCCAAACCAAAGTAATTATCAATGGGAATTTCCAAAATATCCTCTTTAGCATATATTCTGACATATATCTAAAATAAAATATGGCTGTTTCCATGCCTAGAAATTCATACAAAACCCCACTTCTGCTTGGAATATTCATACTATAATTGAAGAAAGGTTTTTTATTTTATTGAGTTATCTGGAATTGAGCCACAATCATTTTCTATTTCAAATGCATAGGCAGAGACGTGCACTTACTATCCATGCACGTTTTCAGTAGGGTATTTCCAGATCCCTCTGACAGAAGTTGCTGAGATGGCAGAAAGCACAGGAGTTTCTGCAGAGTAATCAGGCATAGGCCAGAGGAGTGCGTTCTTTGGGAGACATCAGGAGACATGGCTTGAACAGCCAGTGCACACTTTCATATACTCAGGAGCATGAACTGTTGTAAAACTTTGTCAGGCAAGTACTCCTGGGCCTCACAGCACTTGGCCAAATGCAGCAAGATTCTGAATCAGCAACAATGTGAGAAAAGTAAACTTTCTTTTTTTCTGATTTGGGCTCTGGTGTCAAAGTCTGGACAGTCCTCTAGGATTAGGCCAGCAATTTCAGTGGCATATGTCTAAGCTAATTCTGATCTTTCAAATACCACTTAAAGTTATGGGGCAATATCTGTAGAATTCTAACCTCTCAAGGACACATGCATAGGAAAGCAGATGGCTGGCAACAGACTGTTTAATCCCAAATCAAATATCAGAATCAGCACTTCAGGATGAATGCTTATATAGACACTTTTGTCAGATAATGTGGCTGAGAGCTACACTTCCAACACAAAAAGCTCCATAAAGGGTTTGCAATACACTGATCAATGGCAAATTCTTTAAGCTTAGAAGGCAAACAGTGAGCTCTTGAGAGCATATTAGACACCATCCCTGACTAACCTGAATTTCATTACAAGACAAGAAGACATGAAGCTTTCAGTACCTAAAGCTCTATTTGTTGTTCATCGTTTCATCTCTTCACCTGGATTGCAGGAAGGAAATCTGACAGCGAAGTGCAAAGATGGGGAATATCTTTTCTTGATTTATCAAAATTGTAGGAGGTTTCTGTGAATATAACTGTGAGGAAGTTTCCAAATTGAACACCCCTGGAATAAATCATCTGTGTGACTCCTCCTACGAGGGAAATACACTACTAACATTGCTGGTCCTTTTAGGTGAAGTTTTCCTTTGGTTTTTAGCATGGTGGTTGCTGTTTACTGGAAACTCTACCCTTTTTACTTTAAGAACATCCCAGATTTTGCTTTCTTTTCAAGGGAAACCTATTAAGACAAAAAATAGTGAGATGCTAGCATACAACAACCTTCCTCAAAAATAGTGTAGGATTCCATAATCAAGAAAGTTTTAAAAACATTGTCTTTAACTAAACAAGATTCATGGTTTTACAGTATAGATAAAAACTTAAGCAAGTTAGTGCCAACTTGACTTTTTTTTTTTTTAAACAGGATATAGTATGCAACGTTTCCTGAGATTATTTAGCATAGAATTGTGTGCATGTGTGTAAAATATCTTGGGAGACTAACATTCCATGGAATGCACTTTTGAAATGTTGATGATTGTTTGTAGCCTTGACAGAGGCTTTAGCTTTTCTGTATGTTCATTTTGAAGTTAAACCATTCCCCCCCTCTGGTTTAGATATGTTACCAAACGCATGGACTTTATAGCAACCTAGTAGTTGAGATGGAAGAAGAAAGATATGGAGGCAAGAATGTGGAAGACTGCAATAGTTGAAGCAGAAATAAAAGAAAGTAGATTGAGGTCTTGGTAGTAGAAACCAAAAAAGGAAGAAACTGGCTTTTCAAACATTATAAAAGAAAGAAATGGCAGGACACAGAAAGGTCCAAGACACAAGGTAGAAAGAGAGATAATCAAAGATGGACTCAAGGTTGTAACCCTGGGTGATAGGAGACTTGTCATGCTGCTAGCAATAATGGAAAGTAGAAGGGAGAAAAATGATAAGCCTTGTCTATTATTATGGAATTTTTAACTGTAGGGGCACAATAAAGTAGGTTTTTATATGTGGAGGAAAAATTCAAAATCAAATAAGAATTTATAAAATTCCCCAAATTGAACATTTCTCACTCAATTGTCAAAAAAAATTACTCTAAAATAGGGTTTCATTTTAGTGGATACTTGTACAGCTAGTTGTTTTGGTAACTACAGTATAATGTATTTTTGCTTTCTTTCTCAACATTTTAGTTCTCATAATAACATAAAATCACATACATAGTATGTGTGACATATATTAAAGGCATATATCCTTATAACTATGTATGCATAAGTACAAATGTATGCTTTTGGTACACAAAAATATGTATTTGACCTACAAATGCAAATTGCCCTAGCCAGAAAAGCAAAGGTAGTCTTGAAAAAAAATCTGAAAATGTAACACTGTCAAAGAGTTCTGATTCAATTTGCTAGTCTAATACAGATGAGAATGACAAATAAAAGGTCTTTATTTGCTTGAAGAGCCTTGGAGGTTTTTCAATACCATTGAAATGCTGTCCTCAACTCAAGTACTTCTCATGTATCAGAGAAGTGGTAAATTTAACAAAGCCTGCATTAATGTTTTGTATTTCTGTTCTAAGTAAAATTCCTCAGTAAGTAAACATGAGTATTCAATAATACTGAAACTGGAGACAATGATAAAGTAATCTGGTTTCATAATATAAGGATAAATAAACCATTTTAAAGGAAGCAAATAGTATTGTTGAAAATGGAAAGCCTAAAGCAGTCATAAAAAGCAGACTGCTTGAATTCCTTTATTTTCTATGTCAATTAAAAAAAACATTTTGGGATACATACATTTTGAAAATGTAGGTATTTTGTGTAAATAATTTAATACCCCCATGATATGAAGAGAAAATCCAAACTATTGCTACTGGAAAAATTTTTTAATAATTTCCAGAGCAATTAGCCTCAAATAACAACAACAACAGCAGCAAAAGGAACAAATTTTCTTTTAAATAATTTTGGAGACCCTAGAAGACTCAAATCATGAAATTTCATTTCATACTAAAAATTACATTTTTCTCATGGTTTAATAATCAAATTTGCATAAGTAATTTATAATTTGGCTGGAGACAGAAAATTTCACCTTGCTCTAGAATAGGAGTTATGCACATGGCCCATGATTAAGCAGACATTGGTTTGCATTCTTGCTATGTGTGGCATTAGCAGTATGAATGTGGCATGTTTAGTTACCTTGTGTCCAGATTCCCTTAGTTAAAAAAAAATAGATAATAGTGGCATCATAATAAATGTAAAAGTTTAACCCAGCACCTGCTAAATAGCCAATATTCAGTAAGTGTCAAATATTTTATCATAACTATCATTATAAATATTATAAGAAAATATCTTTCTATAAGCAGCATGATGTTTACTGCCCAAATACCAAAATAGTTTTTAATGTCTGATTCAACATAAATCCTTAAAATTAAACTGAAACAAGATACAATGTTTCTATCTGAAAACTTCAGTTAAGTCTTGTAAAGTACAGAGCATAAGAGTAAACTATCAATGGTAAACTAGTTTATAGTTGTATATTTTTCCATTTTATGACGTGGTAGCTTCAGGAGTTGTAAGTAGAATAGTATAGTTTCTGCTTTATATGTGTTCTTAAGAAGCAAGGGGTTCGACTTTAGCCAACCAGGCAGAGACTGGTATTAATTCCTGGTGGTTTGTTCTCTGTTTAAATGAACAATAAGGCAAAAATATTTACTAACTGCTATTTTACAAAATAATTTTTACTAATAAGCTCATTTTGGGTTCCCAATATCTGTAAAGGTTTTATTTTATACATGATACCCCCAAAATAGTACTGTTTATGTCTTTAGGACCTAGACACTGGCCACTGGCTACTAAGGTTTGAGTACTAATTCTGACATTTGCCCACTGGGTAATCTAGGACAAGTTATTTAATTTCTCTGTAAAATAGGGAAATGTATTGTATTATCCCCATAAATTTGTGTGTATATATTTGTACATGTGCATATATAAATAAACAGTGTCCAGAGTCAGTAAGTAAATTATGAATGAGTTGTAAAGACCAACCCTGTAAGGCACTTGCTCAAAGTCATTCAAGCAGAATGTGCTACAGTAGGAGGAGCCCAATAAGATTCAAGTATGCATTCACAACATATATGGCCAATATCAGGAATTCTCATAGTTTTGTTCCTTTTCTCACATATAACTTCTATAGGTCTTAATTACTTCATGTATGAATGTAGGGGATTTTATTATCAGATGTAAATTCATGGAATTTCCCACATACTTATTTATACTACCAAAAATGTTAATATATAAACCAGGCACGGTGGTGCACACCTATAATGCCAGTTCTTGGGAGGTTGACACAAGAGAGATCATGGGTTCAAAGTCAGTCTCAGTGACCTAAGGAGACCCTCAGAAACTTAAGGAGAACCTATTTCAAAAAATAATAATTGTAATTATAAAACAGGACTGAAGGTATATCTCAGAGGTATAGCTCCCCTGGGTTCAATCCACAATACCACTAAAAATTATTAATGAATAGTCTTAACCTATAGAGACACTTTGCAAATCTTGAACTGGGTCTAAGATCACTTGTCAGCTCAGTCTACCAGGTAGCTGCTAACCACTGACTCAACAAATATTGATTGAATGCAAGTATCTGACATTCTTTTCATTTACATAAACCACTTATTTTATAACTGATTAAGATTTAAAGAAAAATTGCAAAAACAATACAAAATGTTCCTGTGCCTTCACAACCAATACCAAGTTTCCTCTATCATTCACATTGTTATATTTGTTATAACTAATGAGCCAGTATTAATATATTATTAACCAAAGCCTATGATTTATCCACATTTCCCAGAACTTTTATACATTATTGGTACACTGTAGTCTCATAATGCAATTCATAGCAATGGTGACATACATGCACACAGCACTTGGTGGGCTTCCCCCACCTCTGTCCCCACTCCCGGACTTCCCTATACAGGGTTATGAGATTGACCTTGGCATTCTCACATATGTACCTAATGTCAATGGAAGTGTTTCCTTCATTAATTCTCCCTGACTTGCCTCTGCTCTCCCCTAGACCACCTCTCTGGCTCCACTGGAATTTTTTCTCCATTATCTAAAGTCCCTCTGGCATCCTGATTATTCCCTAGTTCCGCATATGAGAGAAAACATATGACCCTTCACTTTCTGTGACTGGCTAGTGTCACTTAACATAATGTTCTCCAAGTCCAACCCTCTTCCTGCAAATGACATTATTTTGTGCTTCTTTATTACTAAGTAGAATTCTATTCAGTGTATAGCCCTAATGTACCATTTCTGCTGGAAGAGCAAATCCAGGATACCATATTATGTTTACTTATCTTCTTAAGCTCCAATGGGTTATTGGAGTTTCTATGACTTCCTTTGTTTTATGATAACCTAGAGAGCTTTGAAGAGCGCTGGTCAAGTATTTTGAGCAAACCTGTATTACAATTTTCTGATGTTTTCCTGATGACTAGACTTGAGTTTGCATTCAAGGGAAAAACAATATTGGAGGTAAAGTGTCATTTTCATAACATGATATCGAGAACACACGTTACTAACATGATTTATTGCTATTGGTATTAATCTTGATTACCTGGCTGTGTTATTGTTTGTCAGGTTTCTCTTCTGTAAAATTATGCTTCTTTCAGCCTTACCACACTATATGCTTTGAAGTGAAGCCATTATGCACAACCACATTAAAGGAGGGAGAGTTATGCTCCACTTCCTTGAGGTTAATAATTTACTATATAAATTATTTGAGAGTCTTCTGCATGGGATATTTGGCTATTGTTCTCCACTTATTTATTTATTCAATAATTTATTTATTTCAGTATTTATTTGACTTACAAATATTATTTTGCAATTTGGGTTATAGTCCAATACTACTTTTTGTTGGTGTTATTGCTGAAATGGAACCAACTTTGGCCTTTGGGAACTCTTTAATTTGGTTCCTATATTCCTTCAAAATACATTTATGATTATGTAGGTTGTTTTATTTTGGCTTTATTATTCAATTTTTCTTTTTTCGGCCTTCTTTTATTTAAAAAAAAAATCCTCTAAGCTTAATTTGCATATATCATGGCTCAGTAGTAAAATCAGTCATCCCTCCAAAAACCTGGGTTTATTTCATTGAAGATCAGTATTAGGAACCAAAATGTGGATGCTAAGTATACTCATAGATACTTAGGCATCATCCACACTAGTCCTTCTCACTTAACAGAGGAGTTAACAAATAATGTGTGCTCTTGGAAGATGTGTACAACTGCTTGCCACAGAGCTAGGTTGGGAGGGGTAACCACTACTGTGCTAAGAGCTGCAGCTGACTAAACTTAACCACAATTTATCATTCAAGTCTTTTTCTGAAGTTGCAAGTCTTTAATAGACTCCAGAGTTCAAATAGTTACATGAGACAGACTCTGCCAATGCAAGTGTAGTCTAGGTGGGGAGAATTTCTGGTGTTTTCTCTTCTGCCATCTTCCCAGATGGGACTTTTGTTATTTTTTTTTAGGGGTAGGGGGTTCTGTATAGACAAATAATTTTCAAATAAAGACAGATTCATGTCCTTCTTACCAATCTGTAAACATTCTATTTCCTTTTCTTGTCTTACTGCACTAGTAAGAGTTCCAATATGATACTGAATAGGAATGGTGATTGACACCACTGTTGTCTTATTCTTGATATTAAGGGGAAGTATACTGCTTGTCACTATTAAGTGTGATGTTAGAATTTGATTTTCATAAATGTTCTTTATCAAGTTGAATAGCTTCTTATTTTCCTAGGAGTTTTTATTAGTAATGAATAATGGATTTTTCCAAATGTTTCTCCTTCAGCAATTCACAAGTTTATATTAGTTTTTTCCTTAGCTTATTGATGTTGGAGATATGGTATATATATAATTTTATTTTATTCAAACTTGAATTTAGTTTGCTCATATTTTGAAAAAATGCACATGTATTTATGGGAGATGTTGCTCTATAGGTTTCCTTTCTTCTAATGTCTTTCTCTAATTTTAGAATTAGAGTATTGGTAACCTAATAGAATAAGTTAGGAAGTATTCCCTCTGCTTTCATTTTCTAGAAAACATTGTAAATAATTGATATAATTCCTTTCTTACATGTTTACTAGAAATTTGCTTGAACTTTTTTGGACTTAATACTTTCTTTTTTTGGAAGAATATTATAAAACATTGATTTAATTCATTTAGTACACATAGGCCTATTTAGATTATCTATTTCTTCTTATGTGGTACTAGACAGTTGTTCTTTGGGTTTTTTTTTTGTTTTGGTTTGGTTTTTTGTGGTACTGGGAATTGAACCAAGGGACATTCTATAGTTGATCTCTACCACAGCCCTATTTTATATTTTATTTTGATACAGGGTCTCACTAAGTTGCAGAGGGTCTCATTAAGTTACTGAGTCAGACTATGAACCTTCAATCCTCCTATTTCAACCTCTCGAGTACTGGAATTATAAGTGTGTGCCATCATGCCCAGCATGGATAGTTCATTTCTTAAGGAAGTGGCTCATTTCATTCAATCATCAATTTAGAAAACATACAGTTCTTTAGTATATTACTTTATTATCCTTTAACACTCATGGAATACATACTATTTCACCACCTTTTTATTTTGATTAGCTTGGCTACAAGATTATTTTTTATACATATTTCGAAGAATTAGATTTTAGCTTTGTTGACTAACACTGTTACTTTCATTTTTTCAATGTCATTAATTGCTGCTCAATTTTTTTATTATTTCTTTTAATCTGCTTGATTTAGACATCATTTATTCTCTTATTCTAGCTTTCAAAGAATGAAAAGTGGGTTGTAAAGTTTGGAATTTTAAGCCTCGTGTGATGGCTCTTGCCTGTAAACCTAGTACTTAGGAGACTGAGACAGGAGGATCATAGGTTCAAGGCTAGCCTCAACAACTTAGCAAGATCCTCAGCAAGACCTTGTTTCAAAAACTAAAAATAAATAGGGCTTGGGATATAGCTTAGAGGTAGAATATCCTTAGGTTGAATCTCTGGTACTACAAAAAAAAAGTTGGAGTTTTATTCTTTTCTAATAAAAGAAATTAATGCTATAAATTCTCTCTCAGCACACCTTTGCTGCAACTCACAATTTGATACATTATATCAATATTTAGTTCTACGTATTTATTTGATTTCTCCCAAGGCTCTTTATTTAACCCGTGCATTATTTAACAGCATGTTGTTTATCTGGTAGTGATGGTGCATGTCTGTAATTCAGCTACTAAGGAGGCTGAAGCAGGAGAATGGCATATTTGAGGCTCACCTGGGGAACTTACCAAGACCCTGTCTCTAAATGAAAAGTAAAAAGGTCTAGAGATGTAGTTCAATGATAAAACACATCTGGATTCATTCCCCAGTACCGAAAGAAAAAACAAATTGAAATATGTCATTTACTAATATTTGAGATTTTTTCCTGCTATATTTCTATTAATTTCTAGTTTAATTCCATTTTGATATGAGAAAATCCTTTGTATCATTTCTATTAAAATTGTTAAAAAGATGTGGTATATTATATAAAATATTTGGAAAAAACATTGCAGCAATATTATTGTACAATGTACTAACATGTCAATTTTGTATGTAGATGTCCACTGCAATTGAAATACCACAAAAAAGCAAATGAATGGTTTTGTTGACCAAATAACCAGGCTTGTGAATGTCGATTCAGCAACTCTGATGGAAGGCTTGGCACAATGGACACAGCAAAAACTTCAGACACATGGAAAAAAATACTTACTGATTCCTGGGGCTGTGACCTTAGCTTTTGACCTGACTGTAAAGAAGCCAATTTAATAACTGAGGCCAGTTTCTCTCTGTGTCCTTTAGGTCAGTTAGGATGAGTCTTTCCATCCCTGGCCAGGCAGGAACATCAACCCCTTGCCAGCCTGAAGCAACTATAGGAGACAGACATTCATCCCTCAGCAGCCTTTAAATTTTAAAAGATTAGAATCTGGGGGAAGGAAGAAATGATGTAGTATAGAAGAAACAAATAGGTATAAAGGAGACATAAGGTAGAACAAGGAAAATATAACTAATATGGAAGCCTATGACGAGGACTGTTAGACCTAAATGTCACTAGATAATTTACAAGAGACCCTGAGCACTGTTGATCATCCTTAGGGTGGTGTCTATTTATCAGGTAAAAGATCACATAAAGGAGGAATCTCCCTGGGGCACTATTCAAGAGAGCAATTTTCCCCAACACTGTTGGTTTTCCTTCACAGTGCAGGTCAAGACCAAGAACACCCTAAATCACATTGTGATTACCTGAGGTCATCTCACATAGCCCCTGCCCATGCCTCAAGAAAGTCTGCTAAAAAGGAAGAGTCTTGTACTTCCAAAGAGTCCCTTTCTCCCTCTTGAGATGGCCTGCATTCTCTCTTGAATATTTATTTCCTACTACTTCCCTAAATAAACCTCTATGTCTGAATTAAAAAAAAAAAGTCAATTAGATCAAATTGGTTGATAGTGCTAGCTAGTCTGATCAAGGACATACATCTCATGAATTGTTCACTGGATTGATTTAATACCAACAGAGGCTTTTTAAGTCTCCAATAAGAACTGAATTCATTTGGTTTTTTTCTTTCACTTTGTTTTGTTTTTTCCTTCAGTTCTATTAGCTTTTAACTCATGTATTATGATGTTCTATGTTGGGATATATGCATGAAGAATTTTTAGTCCTTCGTTGGAGAATTGACCTCTTTATCATTGTACCAGCTTAATTTTGATTAATGCTCTCATGAAGTATTTTCTCTATATTCTTTTATTTTTACATTTCAGAGTCTTTGTATTTAGTTTTCTTATAGACAACATATATTTGAGTTTGGTTTTTTCATTTACTCTAACAGTCTTGGTATTTTGCTTCATTTATTTAGACCATTTACATTTAAATGATTATTGGTATAGTTCATTTAACATCTGCATTGATTGTAACTGTTCTTATCATTGCATTTATTATTTTTCTTATTTTCCCTCATTTTCTGCCTTATTTAGTTTTAAGGATTTTATTTTATTTTTTTCTGCTCCTGGAGATTGAACCCAGAGGCATTTTACCTCCAAGCTATACCACCATCCATTGGTATATTTTGTTTTGAAACAGGGTCTCACTAGGTTGCTGATAGTCTCCCTACAATGCTGAGGCTATCCTCAAACTTAAAATCTTCCTGTTTTAGCCTCTGAAATACTGGGATTACAGGTGTGTCTCAAGACACTCCTCTGCTTTTGAACTCTTTTAAGTGTCACATGTGAGTCTTTTCATATTAATTATATTTTTTCTAATTTTTTAACTGTCCAATTTTTCCAAAATACATTTTAACTAATTTGAGTCCCCTTTCAAATAATACTATGCTATTTCATATGTAGAATAGGTACTTTATAATACAGTAGTTCTAATTCCTGCTCTATGCCACATGCAGAATAGCTGTTTTATAACACCGTATTTCTAATTCATTATGATTATGCTGTCATTCATTTCATTTATATGCATAATTATACAATATGGCATTTATACCTTTAAACAATTTATTTTAGCTCAGTTAAGAATAAGAAAAGTAAAATATTTTTACTATATTCTGTTCTTCATTCTCTGGTACTTTCCTTTCTTTATGTGTCCTACGAAAGTGACCTATGTCATTTTCTTTCTACCTGAAGAACTTTTAACATTTCTTAGATAGCAGTTCTGCTGCTGATAAGTTTCTTCAGTTTCTGTTGATCAGAGAAAGTCTTTACTTTTGAAAGCTATTTTTTGGATATAAAATTAAAAGTTGAGGGGTTCAACACTTTAAATATTTCAATTTACTTTCTTCTTGCTTGGATGGTATCTGATGAGAAGTTTCTTATACTTATTACTCTTGTTCCTCTATAAGTAAATAGTTATTTCACCTGTGGCTTCTTTCAAGGTTTTGTCTTTGTTTTTTTCACAGTTTGAATACAGCATGCTTGGATATATTTTGGCTAGTATTTGTGTGTTTCATGTTATCTGACCTTCCTGGATCTATAGATTTGTGTCTAACATTAATTTTGCAAATTATTGTCCACATCCTCCAAATATTTCTTCTACTGTGTCCTTTCTTCTCCTTCTGGAATCTCAATTACCTGTATATTATGCATTTTAAAATTATCCTACAATTCTCAAAGGTTCCTTTTTTGTGTCTATTTGGTTTTATTTTATACCTTTTTCTTCTTTGCATTTCAGTCTGAAAAGTATCTACTGACCTACCTTTCAACAGGTTAATTCTGTTCCACCATATCCAGTCTACTGATGAGTCTATCAAAGTCATATTTCAATTCTGTTACATTGTTACTGTTTTTATCTTGACTTTTTATGATTCTTAGAATTTCTCTCTCTCCTTTCTTTACTCATATCTTCTTACATGTTCTCTAGCTTTTCCATTAGATTCCTTAACATGTTAGTCAGAGTTATTTTAAAATTCTTCTCTAATGAGCTTAATGTTTGCTATCTATCTATCTATATATACGCTAACAATTTTAAATTTTCTCATCCTTGTTTTTGCCTTCCAAGTGAACTTTGGTCTTCTCTAAAACCATATTCCAGAAATTCATCAAATTGACATTTAATTGTAGTATCTTCTGCTTTGGGTAAGTGGATCTCAGCTGATTGTCTAAATTCACCTGTGTCTTCTTATTTTGAAGCAAGACTCATTCCTGAAAATTTGTTTCTCTATTAGATCCAAGAAAGTCTTCAATTTTTCAATTTCTTCAGATTTTTTTCCTTGCAATGATGGGAGTTATGGCCTCTAAGCTCTTCACACACTGAAGCAAAAACCAGAAGACCATACTTTTCATTTCTTACATAAACAATATATGGCCTTATACTTAGAACTAGTGTAACAATTAAAACATGGACTAAAACAAACCTATTAATACATTAATTTTAAATATTTACAAATTGTATAAAGAAAAGGCATAGTAAACTATAAGGAAGGATAACAAAGACTAATTTAAATTGGCATGTCAAGGAAGAAAAAAAGAGAAAGCTGAGACCTGAGGAATTGAAAAAAGAGGGAGAGGATAAGAAGACTGTGACATGGAAGAGAGTTGGATTCAATTAGTGGACTCATTTGTGACTGCATTTTAGTGAGCAAGGACAGAAACATCATTGGATGAGTTTGGAATATCTGTCAGGACTCAGTCTAAAGCAAGAATGTTACACCACGACTGTTAATCAGAGTTACTCCAAAGGCCTAACAGAGTTCTTGGAAAGGCTTCAAATAGTAAAGTGACTTGATCTCCTCATATTAGATTATTCTCGCTATAATGTGGAAAACTGATTAAAGTGAGACCAGGAGAAGTGGAGTCAACAATTAGGAAGCCACATTATTAATTCAGGAAGTCGATGATGATGACTTGATAGAAATCCTTAACATAGAGAATGAAAGTGAATGGATCAACTGAGTATACATTTTTTAATAGAAAATCAAGACTTTCTGGTAACTTGGATATAGAAAACATACAAGAGAGGAAGGTGTTACATGTGACTTTCAGTGCTAATTGCAATAGATTTTCTTCTGAAATAAAGAATGTGAAAGAAACAGCATGACCAGGTGTGGTGGCACATGCCTGTAATCTCAGTACTTGGGAGACTGAGAAGGGGGGATCACAGGTTTGAGGCCAGCCTCACCAAATTTACCAAGGCCCTCAGCAACTTAACGAGATCCTGTTTCAAATTTTTAAAAAATAAAGTAGAGCCTGGAGTGTAGCTCAAAGGTAGAATGCCCCTGGGTCCAATCCCCAGTACTGGAAAGGGGTATTGATGATATGGGGTAGGAAAGCATTATGGGTTAAATTTGGATATATTAATTTTCAGGCATCAAAGGACAAGTGAAATGGAGTATATAGTTGCAGTAGCTGTCATTTGAAACAATAAGTCTGATAAATCCCCCTTGTCAGAGAATGTAGAGCAAGAAGAAAATTAAAAGTTAGCTCCAAAATTATTAAAAAAAACAATTAGTTACAAACAGGGTCCACCCAGTCAACTGTAAAGGCCTCTTCGAGAGAAATCTGCTTTTTTGTTGTTGGTTTTTTTGAGGTACTGGGGAGTAAACTCGGGGGCATTCTACCTCTGAGCTATACCCCCAGCTCTATTTTTTATTCTTTATTTTGAAACAGGGTCTCACTAAGTTGAGGAGTGCCTCACTAAGTAGCTGACGCTGGCACGCAGGGTCTCAGCCTCCCAAATGCTGGGATTACAAGTGTGTGCCACCACGTTCGGCGAGAAATCTGTTTTCAACTATTGATCGAAAACAATTTCTAACTTGTTATTCATATCCATTACTGTACATATAACTCAAAATATATATAAAAGCTTTTAGACTAGATAAAATAAGTTGATATTATTTCTTTCAATAGAAGTGTTACCTTAGGAAGACCAACATAACAGCATCTTCAATATCCAGGTATTAAGCCTGTCTTTGGAACATCAGAAGAATGAAAGAGTAGTTTTGTTTTTGTTTTAATAAAACAGACACAACTAAAGAGCAAAATGATAAGACAATAACAAAGGGAAAAATGGAATGAAAGTCTCCCCTACAGAAAAACGGGAAAGGATAGAAGAGGGATAGGAGTGATTATAAATTCATTGATCCTATTAAGGCCATTTCAATCAATGTCAAATCAAATAATTCAGTGTAGAATAAAACATTCATGTCTGATTTCAATTACTGTCATTCCCAATTATCAACTATGTAACAAAATGCCTCAGACAAATTTTTGACACATAAGAGCTTATAAATCTAATACATATAAAGTTGACCTTTCCCTTTAAGTAATGCCCTATGACAGAGGTGATGAATTAGGTGTAAACTTGCCTTTACACATGCAGAATAGTAGTGATGGTAGTTTTGTAGCCAATTTGTGATGAAAAAAAAACAAGAAATATAAACATATCCATGAGAGAATACTAACAAATATATACAAAAATTATGACAATAACCTATTAGTGAATGCTCACTAAAACTGAGTTTTTATACAAAGCATATACTTGATTTATAATTTGGAAAAATATATAGCTACATTTATAGTGTATGCAGAAAGAAGCAAGAATTCTGCTTGAACTCTTTGGCTATGAGAAAGAGGGTGTTGTTCCCCTGAGCTATTTAGATGTGGCTTCATTCTTCATTTTGCTGATATGGCGCTTGCCAAAGCATGTGACACTCAAGAGAAATGTAGAAGCTTGATTAATATCAGAAGGAGTGCTTCAGTGAATCATATAGGTGCTTCTATTATTTTTTGGTTGAAGAAATTAGTTTCAATTGTGAATGTATCCATAAACATCCCAATTTATAATGAACTATAAGAATTTCAGAAATTACAAACTTCTCTCTCCCTTTCCACAAGAAGTATTTGCCTTGTAAAGTGCTCCATGCAAGAACTTCCTGAATGTGAGTATTTTTCCACCCAGCCTGTGCTGGTGGCAAGATTCATTCTGGAGGTTTCTTCTCACAGCATGTGGGCAGAACCTGCTGCCACCTTATGTTGACCATATGGGGAAAACATTTTCTATTACATGTACCTTTTAATGTAGGAAATCCCATAGATTATCATGTGAAAATTGCTTCTGAATATACATACATGGTTTTGGCAGTAATAAATGAGCTATGACTACAAGAATGTTCATGATATAACACTTTTCAAAGTTCCTTTTATATGAAACCCTCCACAAATATAAATCTTCACCCCTCCTCTTCTGACCACAGTATTTGTTCAGGAAAAAATGAAAAGTTTTCACCCACATATTAGCATCCTAAGTCAAGGCTCCCAGTTTGAGGGGACTTGGTAGAATCCCTAGGGGAATTTTAGTCTGAATTTGACATGTCTAGGCTCCTCCATGGTAGCGTTTATGGGTCCCTGTGGTAGAGGAGGCCTCGATAGTAGTACCATATCGCAGATCTATGCCTGGAAATTTATATGCTAGGCACTAGTGGTACAACCCAAGTATGGGTTTGCTTTGCATGCTTACAGGCTGAGTTAATTAACGGCCAACTACTTTTTAGAAAACAATCTGGTAGGGGATGAATTTTCAATATATTGCTTTGGTTGGGTAAGCTATGGAAGCAGAATGTCATCAGGAGACGAAAGCATGGTTTCCTACAGCTTTTAGATATCCTGCCTGACAGGAATTGAATTGTGCCCCTACCCCAGCACCTGCATGTTAAAGCCCCAGCCCCCAGTATTTCAGAATGTGACCGTTTTTGGATGGAGGATTTAAAGAGGCATCTAAATTAAAATGGAAACACTAGGATAAGGCCAATCTGGGTAGTGTTCTTTTTCTATTGTAATAATTCGTGCTTTGTATGTATACATCTTTGTTAGGTACAAATTGATAACGACATAAGAGAAAATTTGGATGCACAGAGAGACAGTAGGGAGGCCTGTGCTCAGAGGAAAGACAGTGTGACAGAGAAGAGTGAGAGGGCCCAGAAGACAATGTACCTGCAGACACTTGACCTTGGATTTGCAGATGCCAGAGCTGTGAGTAAATAAATCTTCATTCTCCAAGTCAGCCAGACTGTAGTATTACTAACAACCCTAGAAAACTAATACACTATTACATTTTTTCTAGAGTAATCCATATGTTAAAAATACAGATTTCCAGGCTCAATTCCAAGGCCTGTGTCCTGAACTAAGAATTCACATTTTAACTCTTTTCCTCAAGAATATTATGATGTCAGTTGCAGTTTGAAAAATGTCTGATAGCAAAATTATTAAATTATCTGTAAACATAAAAAACCATAAACAAGCCAGGTGCAGTGGTGAATACCTATAATCGCAGTGCTTGGGAGGCTGAGACAGGAAGATCACAGGTTTGAGGCCAGTGTGGTAAGTTCCTGAGAGCCTGTTTCAAAATAAAAGATGAATAAATAAATAAAAAGGGATGGGGGTATTGTTCAGCTGTAGAATACCCCTGGGTATGAACTATTAACCTCTCCCTTTTTTAAAAAATTATGTTTGTTATTACATTTATGGTAACAGCAAGGCTTGAAAACTAAGATTACAGGAAATTTACTGTATTTCTCCAGTTCTGTGTTAGATGATACTTGTTACAGAATGATACTGTTTATAATGGTCCCAATTCCTGCTTCTTACCTTAGACAGTGATTCTTGACAGGTGGCAGACTAGGAACTCTTCATTAACACAGATGGCTGTGTTCATGCTTAACACTTGCCAACACCTGCAAACCCAACCTTTAACTAATTCTCTTTTTATTCTTAAATTTTTAAAAAATCAAATTAAAATCCATTCACCATGTATAGAACATATGACATTTTAAAACATAGCAATACATGGACACATCTTGGAGCCAAATCTTGCTCTTAAACACACAGACACCTCCCACTAATGATTTTAGGGCCTTCTCAACATGTTCAACCAATTAAAAACAACCAATCTTAGAAAGATTGAAGTGACAGGGAGGGTGAGGAAGCAGGGCAGGAATTGGGAGGAGGCTTACCGAGTGTTGTATGCATGTTTGTCTCTGTCACACTGAGCTTCATCATGATGTATGATTACAATGCACCAATAAAAGAAAGGGGAGGGTCCTCATATGAACATTCTCATCAATTGTACCAATTGTAAGGTAGTTTTGTTCTCTGTTTCTACAAGAAAAACCCTGTGTATGTGCACAAAAAGAAATGTAGAAAGAGGAAAAGAGGCAAGGAAACATTAGGTAAAGTTTTTGCAAAACAGTAAACCTCTTAAGTTTACTTCTCACTTCTTAAGCTACCTTTCTGAAGGGGAACAATTTTATCTATCTGTGGTTGTACAGCTATATCTGAGTCACAAGCTTCTGAAAATTATGTCTGCTTTTACTGTTTTGCTTTTCTTTCTCTCATTTCACCTATAGATTTCATTTTTGATGCCAAAACAACATTTCATCTTTGATTCCAAAAATTAATAACTTAAATATTCATACCAATTTAATTCAGCTCAAAAAATTATTTAATGTTCCTACTATGTATCCAGCATTGTGTAAGTTTTTGCAGTGTTTATGCATCTGTCTCTCTTGAAAGAATGTATCTTCTTAAACTCCAAATACAATTATTTTCTAAGGGAATATATACACACCCTACACTTTTGCACAAAGCAGATTCTCCCTCCCTCCTCAAGCCCTTTCCCTCTCTCTACTCGTTCTCCTCTCTCTGTGTCCCTTAACTAGGCAGTAGATTTTGATTTTAGTACATCTTTGAGAATAATATGCAACAATTCATACTGGGATTATCAATACTTATCAACAGCCATAGTCAGGAAGATTTTTCTGTGTTGTCCTGGAGAAATAGACATGACTTTCATTACTGTAGCCCAATCTTAGATTTCCATTTTCTGTTTGAATAATAATAATAAAAACAGTGATGATGATAATAAGAAATTTTAATAGTTACTGGATATTTGTTCCTGTACTAATAAACATTCTGTGGAATCTGCATGGATTACCTGTTACACTCTCTTCTCTGGTTTGCTCATGAGGCTCAGAGATGTTAGACCTTCCTGGGCCACAGTGCTACTACCTGGTTGGACCTAAGAATGTGACCTAGCTGCTCCAGCTATAAAACCCATGCCACTTCTAGTTCTACTGAAACACAAAACTCAAATGTGGAATAAAATTGCTCTAATTTCACTACAGTTATTACAGGAAACAGTCTGGAAATTTGTCAATTTTTTCTAGATTTTCCATTTTGTTATAGTTTTCCAAAGTAGTTTCTGATGATCCTCTGGTTTTCCACACTGTCAGTGGTAATATCACCTGTTTCATCTCTTATTTTGGTAATTTGATTTTATTCTCTCTTTCTTTTGGTTGGGTTGGCTAATGGTTTATCTGTCTTGTTTATTTTTTCCAGAAATCAGCTTTTGATTTTGTTGACTTTCTGTATTTTTTTTTATTCTTTACTTCACTAATTTCTGCTCTGATTTTCATAATTTCCTGTTTTCTACTGGCTTTGGGGTTAGACTGTTCTTGTTTTTCAAAGGCTTTGAGCTGTATAATTAGGTTATTTGATGATTTTCTATTCTTCTCATGTGGGCACTCAGTGCTATAAATTTTCCTCTTAGTACTGCCTTCAAGGTGTCCCACAGGTTTTGATATGTTGTGTCTGTTTTTGTTGGTTTCTAGGAATTTATTAATTTCTCTCCTTACTTCTTCTATTACCCATTCCTCATTCAGCAGTGTGGTGTTCAGTCTTTGTGTGTTTACGTGGTTACTCTGGGTCTTCTTATAGTTGATTTCTAGTTTTATTCCATTGTGGTCTAAAAAGACTCAGAGAATTGTTACATTTTTTGAATTTGCCAGTGCTCACTTTGTGGCCCAGAATGTGGTCTCTTTTGGAGAAATTTCTGTAAACAACTGAGAAAAAAATGTGAATTCAGCTGTAGTTGGATGAAATATTCTGTATGTTTCTAATAGGTCCATTCAGATTATGGTATTTTTTTAGGACGGAGGCATCTTTACTGACCTTTCGTCTAAAAGATCGGTCTAGTGATGTGAGCGGTGTATTGAGGTCTCCCAGTATTATTGTATTGGGATATTCACAAAGAGTTTGTTTTATGAAAGTGCCTGCCCCTATGTTTGGGGTATAAATGTTGGCTATTGTTATTTTCTCTTGCTGATTTGCTCATTTTACTAGTAAAAAGTGACTTGCTTTGTCTCTTCTGAAGAGCTTAGGCTTGAAGTCTAATTTATCTGATATCATAGTTGCCACTCCTGCTTGTCTTCAAGTTCCATTGGCATGGATTACCTTATTCCACCTCTTCAACTTTAGTTTGTGGGAATCTTTGCTTGGAGGGTATGTTTCTTGCAGGCAATATATAGATGGATTCTGGGTTTTAATCCATTTTGCCACCTTGTGTCTTTTTATTAAGGAATTGAGGCCATTTATATTCAGTGTAACTATTGAGAGATGATTTTTAATTCCTAATATTCTGAGTTTTAACTTCTGTTTGACATACTGTTTGCTCTTCTTTGCTTAGTTGTTTGCTTCCTGGAAATTATTGTTTCTCTGGTTCTGATGTTTACTTGTTAGTTCTTCTTTGTAGTTAATCTCTTTGAGTATTTTCTCTAGTGCTGATTTGGAAGACATAAATTCTTTCATTTTCTGTTTGTCATGGAAGGTTTTTATATCCCCGTCAATTTTGAGAGATAGCTTTA
>PVLC010017217.1:0-15504 GCA_004027655.1 Graphiurus murinus
GATCATTCCCATTCGTCTGAGGATCCTCCATACTGTTTTCCAAAGTGGTTGCACTAATTTGCAATCCCACCAACAATGTATTAGGGTTCCCACTTCTCCACACCCTCGCCAGCATTTGTTGTTGTTTGTGTTCTTGATAGTTGCCATTCTGATTGGAGTTAGGTGAAATCTCAAGGTAGTCTTGATTTGCATCTCTCTAGGGATCATTTCTGAATGCTGTAATTAATCTTACACTATTGTTTGACACAAAACATGGCTATAGCTAGGAGGAATAGGTTCATTGTTAAGTTGTAAGATAATAAAAAGCAGTAAATTTCAGTGTACTTTTTCTTTATTTTTTAGGTGGCTTAATGAAGCATTCAATCTAAAATAAATTATGAGCCACAAATCTCAGGGAAATATGTGTAAATGTATTTGATGACACCTAATTGGTATTATGAAATAAAATTTGTAAATAAACATATGGGAATTAGTCAGCTTCATTCTGTTCATAAATTGACATGGATAAATTTTTTTAATTCACCAATCATCAAAATTCTGGAGAAAGTGTTTAAACATATTTGTCAATTTGATGAACATTTGGAAAAATATTATTTTTATAATTTTTCAGGATCTTTTTTTGTAATGAAAGTTACACAAAAAGCTGAGCCCCAACACTGAGTTTATATAGCATTTTTTGAAAATTTGCCAACTTAATTTGAATTTTGTGTGTTTCAAAATGTCTACTTGTATGGTAGTATCTAATTAAGTAGGTATATTAAATTGATGACATTAGCATAATACTATCTGTTACTAATTCATCTTTTATGGGTGCTATAGAATTTTTTTTTATCTCCAACAGGTTGCACATATAAATTACTGGTTAATATAAATTAACTATTACTTTTTATCACTTTTTAGAAAGTCTAAAAATTAAGAATTATATTATAGAAAATAACTGCAGAAACTGTTTTTTATAGCTACCCATTCATATCAATGGCTACATAAAGGAAATCTAATAATCAAATGGAAATTATTCATCCATAAAAGATAGAGATGAGTTGTCTATAATAAACTTTTATTTTTAACTTTGGAATTTTGTCTTATAAGTAAAATATGAACATATCTTGTGAATTAGTTCCATTTTGTCTATTAGTGAAGTATATGAAATATGAGGAAAGGGAATGTATAAGGGATTGTACATAGAACGAAATAAGCAGAAATAATTATGAATATGGCACTGTGTATATTTACTTTGGAAAACTACTATTTTCTAAAAGTGGAATTAAGAATTTGATTATATAGTTATCTCAAGACAAGGCATTTACATCTATGAATTAGTAAATATAAAGTACCTCTTCATATGATCAAAGGGCCATGATGTACTAAATACTTAGTGGTAATAGATATTTTGTTAGTAAGAAGGATTTTGTGTGTGTGTGTGTGTGTGTGTGTGTGTGTGTGTGTGTGTGTGTTTGTGTATGTGTTTGTGGTACTAAACCCAGGGGCATTCTACCCCAGAGCTACACCCCCAGCCCTGTTTTATTTTTTATTTTGAAACAGAGTCTCACTATGTTTCAGAGGGCCTCACTAAATAGCTGAGGCTGGGCATGAACCTCCTATCCTCCTGTCTCAGTCTCCCAAGTACTGTGATTACAAGGGTGCACCATCATGCCCAGTGATTTTTTTTATGTTTTAATATAAAGATATAATAAAATTCTTCTGCAAATCAGTCCATCTTTATAGATCGAGACAGAAAAATCAAGGACAACTACTATTAAACTTCTAGAAGAGAAATCATGAATCAATGTGGATAGTTCATGAAAGGATATATTTCAGCCTGGTGACTTTGATCAGATCTCACAAGTAAAATCTGGATTTTTATATCCCTTTCATTGCCCTAACTTTTTCACTCAGGCAAAAAACTTAACAAATGTGCCTTGGTTTCCATGTGCTATTTTTGAATGTGTCCCCTCCCAAAGTCATGTGTCGAACACATTGTTATTACTAATGATCTCTACAATTCTATTACACAAAAATAAAATTAGGTGACAAATAGTGTAGGATAGGCTGAAAAATTAAACATCAGTGATAGTAAGCTAAATTAAATTAAAAAATAGGGAAAACAGGAAAAGAAGATAAAAAAGGGAAAAAAAAGCAAAATGAGTGGTGGAGAGAAGGAAGCCAAGAAAAAATGAGAGAAAAAGGGATAAAGGAGAGAAGAGGGAATGGAGACAAAAGAGAAGAGGTGTCAATAGAGTATTTAATTAATTGACAAAATATGGAAAACTTAAATTCTGAAAAAAACACAAAATGTGGGAATATGGGAATACACTAGGATTCAGTTTTATATCAATCAGTTATTTCAATAATATTCATAAAGAGATTCAGTTTCTTTTTTGCTGAGTTCTTTGAAATGAAGACATTTCTTTCTAGAGATTCAATTTTAGAATCTCCCATCTCTGAGGGACTTTGTATAACACAAATATTATGCTGTTTGTTTGTTTTTAGCTCTGACCCAAATCAGCCAAACTTGTTATAGTGGAGTCTATGCTGAGCTCTGCCTACTCCTTGTCTGGCAGCCTCTTTTCAGAGAGCACTGTCTGATTCAGAGCAGCGTTCCATCTCAACATGTCTTTGGTATTGTGACTGTGAGTGAAAACTAAGTCTGGCAGGGCTGTTGGCCAGCCCTCATGCTCATGCATCCTATAGGCTGACCTGGACTGTGTCACATCCCTTGTTCTGAAAGACTTAATCCATATGTTGGGAGCAGCTGTCTGTCTCACAGACTCTTCTTGACAAGGAAGAGATGACATGTGTACCATGATAAGCTCCCTCAGGATTACCACTTTCCAATGACCCTGATCTGTCCCAATTCCACTCCCTGTCAGCCGTATTCCTTATTCCAGAAATTAGGGCACCAGTTTCAAATAAAAGTGCCCTTTGCTTTTCTTGGTCTACAGATTGAGAAACTGGTAGTTGTAGCTCCAGCCACCACCCAAAATTTCTCCAAAGTCTGTGCAACAGTCTTAATACTGTTCCCAGACTGTGTTATAACATGAACATTCTCTGATCTAGTTAAAGACCAAGTAGCTGTATTATTTGGGTATTCAGAAAGCAAGTATATCAAAACAAGACAAAAAAATAATAATAGAGAACAGAACACATAAAAAAAAATCAAAGGAAAACTGCAAAATTTTTAGTATCCCATTCAAGAACTCCAAACAGTCTTTTTAAGCTGTTGTAACTTCCCCTCTTTATATTCACTTGAGAGTGCTGGAACTTTCTCCTGTACCATCGTAGCTCATATATTTGAGCTTATTTTATGCTCAGAGGGATTTTGTTGGACAGCAGAGTCTATCTTAAGCTTGGTGAAAGAATTAACTTTGACTCATTGGAAGGTAGTCTCTTCTACTCCACTGCATCATTGTATATTTGGTGCTGCTTTTATCTAGTGCTTCTCTTTGCATTCTAGAAATATATATATACATATATATATATATTTAATATATATGTATCTATATATATTTATATATGAATATATATAATATATATTTAATATATATAGACATATTTTAAATTTTCATCAGATTGCTAGCTTTCTGAGTTCCCTATTGGTGTTTTCCCACCACCTTCCTACCTTAATATGCAGCTACAGAATGGTTCATGTGTGTTTCTGGATATTGAATGCAGGTGCATTCTATCACTGAGCTACATACCCAAACTTTTTGTATATTAGTGATTTATCTATTTACATGTTGGTTTATTTATTTTTACTTTGAAACAGGGTCTCAATAACATGCCAAGGTAGCCTCAAACTTCTGATCTTTGTATCTTAGCCTCCCGTCTACACCTTGCCCAGCTCAGGTTCTATTAACTAAATATTGGGGAACTCTGTATGGGTCTCGTTGATATGCCACTTTTCCCTCTCTATTTTTTTAATTAGTATATCTAATATTTAGAGACAAAATAAAAAGTAAAAAAGAGAAATGTACTGAGGGGGGAGTACAGTTACAGTTATATAGGACAGTCAAAATGAGTTCCTATAATAACTAAAAGACTAAAAAAATGTAAGCTAACTTCCTAGAGAAAGCAACCTGAAAAATCACAATCAGCAAAGTGAAAGGCCATAATTTCTAAATCATGATAATCTCTTCTAAAAACTAGAAAGTTTTATGCTTCTTGTGCTTTTGTAATTAATGAGTCTTTATTTGAAGAATTTGATTGATTTTAATCTCTGATTCTGAAATATTTCAGTGAGGTGCTAATACTTTATTTTGAATAAAAAATATTATAATAATTTTTATATTTGTAAAAGTTAAAGAAAATTCACATAAGGTTTGTAGCAAAATATATGACACATACATAGCAAATAGTTGTGCATTCAATTAAAAATGTTTATTTATATCAAAACCTACACTGCCTACTTTAAAAAAGAAAATTTTACTGAGAATAATTGTATTTTTACAGAAAATTATTATGAAAGCATATCTTCTTTGCTTTTATGTAAGTGTAAGGAAAACTGAAGATATTAATCAAAGTTATGATTTTTGCTGTTGAAATATGAGACTTGGGCTACTAGATATAAAACATGTTGTGTTGACCTGCCTAGGATATTTTCAGCAATATGTGGTGGATAACTGAGTTTCTCTCACACTCTCATCCATCCATGATAAGAAAATATTTATGACATATTTTAGATTCAAATCTAAATGTCTGTCTCTAAACACACCATGGGAGAGTATTTACACATAAAACAGTGGCACATAGTTTTTTTTATCACAGAAGGTATTTAGAGAAATGAAAATTGGTAAATTACATTAGCAGGTGATATTCTATGAGTTATAGAATGTATTGCCTGCATAAGTTTTAAAAATGAAAGAAAAAAAGATACTAAAAGAAGACAGAAAAAGTCTGTTAGATAATAGGAGAGATACACAAATGAGTAAACAAATCAGGACCCTAACAAAGTCAATCAAGTAGGATCTAGTTGTATTTTAAAGAAAACTATGTCTAAATGTTAATGTTACTGGGTAGGGAGTGAAAATTCCTTCTGTAGAATTGATTTAAGAGCTAATATTCTAGGAAGAAAACTTTCCTCTCAAATTCTAGTTAAATTCATGTTTACTATATCAACTATTTTTCAATCTTGTTTATAGAGGCATATATTAGTCATTTACAACTAGCTATATGTATTTTTGTGTGTATCTTTTTATTTTATTGTATTTTTTGTTTGTTTATGGAACTAGGGACTGAACCCAGGGGCATTCTACCTTCCAAGCATACTCTCACTCTTATTTTTATTTTTTATTTTTAATTTATTTTTTAATTGGCACATTGTAATCATACATCTTTGTTAGGTACAAGCTGGTAAAGGCATACATGCACACATTTCTCACTTAACCCTTCCCCAATTCCTGCCCCACTTCCTCGCCCTCCTTCCTTCTCAGGTTCAGTTTAGTGATTGATATGTTTGTGAAAGTAAATCATGTGCATTAGGGTACCCCCTCATCTCCTTCAGTTATATCAATTTCTTTGCTCATCTAAGGTTTCTCCTTCTTTATCTGGAATCCCTCTTATGACCTATTTTCTCTATAGCTTCCCCAAATTAGGGAGAGCATACAGTTTTTTACTTTTTGTTACTGACTAATCTCACTTAACATAATGTTTTCCAGTTCCATCCATTTCTCTACAAATGACATGATTTTGTTCTTCTTTATGGCTGAGTAAAATTCCACTGTGTACATATCCCATACTTTTGTAATCCATTCATCTGTTGATGGACATCTTGGCTGGTTCCATAGTTTGGCAATTGTGAATTGTGCAGCTATAAACATAGATACACATGCATCAGTCTGATAGTTTGGTTTCCATTCTTTTGGGTAGAGGCCCAGAAGTGGTATTCCTGGATCATATGGCAGGTTCATTCCCATTCATCTGAGGGTTCTCCATATTGTTTTCCAAAGTGGTTGCATTAATCCGCAATCCCACCAACAATGTATCAGGGTTCCCAATTCCCCACACCCTCACCAGCATTTGTTGTTATTTGTGTTTTTGATGATTGCCATTCTGATTGGGGTTAGGTGAAATCTCAAGGTAGTTTTCATTTGCATCTCTCTGATTGCTAATGATGTTGAACATTTCCTCATACATTTATTGGCCATTTGTATTTCTTCTTTTGTGAAATAAGTAATCAACAAATTCAGCAAAGTGTCTGGATACAAAATCAATCGTAAAAAGTCAGAAGCTTTCCTATATACCAACTATAAATCCACTGTAAAAGAAATTCAGAAAATAATTCCACTCATAATAGCACCACCAAAAATAAAATACTTAGGAATAAACCTAACCAAGGAGTAAAAGACCTCTTTAAGGAAAACTATAAAAGGTTGAAAAAAGAAATTGATGAGGACCTTAGAAGATAGAAAGATTTTCCATGCTCTTGGATCGGCAGAATAAATATCATCAAAATGGGCATCCTCCCAAAAGTGATCTACATATTAAATGTAATACATATTATATTACCAAGGTCACTCTACACAGACATAGAAAAATTAGTCCTTAAATTCATCTGGTAAAACAAAAATCCCAGAATAGCCAAAGCAGAAGGCATCACAATATCTGACTTCAAACTATACTACAAAGGCACTCTAATAAAAACAGCATGGTATTGGCACAAAAACAGATACGTAGACCAAAGGAGCAGAATAGAGGACTCAGAAACAAAGCCACACACAGTCAATTGATTTTTGACAAAGGAGTCAAAAACATACACTGGAAAAAAGATAGCCTCTTTAACAAATGGTGCTGGCAAAACTGGTTAACCATATGCAGGAAAATGGAAATAAACCCCAGTTTCTCACCCTGCACAAGAGTCAACTCAAGATGGATCAAAGACCTGGAAGTCAAACCAGAGACCTTGCAGCTACTTGAAGAGGGCATAAACCTAACACTTCAACACATAGGCATAGGCAAACACTTTCTCAACAAGAGTCCAAAAGCACAAGAAACCCAAAGGAAGATCAGTACATGGAATTGCATTAAACTGAAGAGTTTCTATGCAGCAAAGGAAACCATCAAGAACCTCAACAGAGAGCCCACAGAGTGGGAGAAAAGTTTTTCAGATATTCTTCTGATAGAGGACTAATATCTAGATTATTCTTTATTTTGAAACAGGGTCCCATTAAGTTGCCGAGGGCCTCACTAAGTAGTTGAGGATAGCTGTGAACCTGCAATCCTCCTGTCTCAGCCTTCCAAGTACTGGAATTAAAAGCATCACCATCACACTAAGACAGTAAAATGTATTTTATAACAACATCTGAATTCTAAGTTAAATACCAGTGGTGTCATTAATATATTTATGTCATATAAAAAGCATTAAAAATATTGCTGGAAATGTCAAACTCTGGAACAATTAATCAGAAGGTAATCTACAAAATGACCTTCTCTGTACGACTTTGACTAAAAGCTTACTTATTTTTTTCAAATTTGTCTAAAACCTAATGGAATATTAATTTTTAGATAAATTGAGGTATATGGGTTCTATATTCACACACATACACACAAAAAGACATGTACTTCATTTTCCATTTGAAAGCTCCATTAGCTAACCTTTAGATTCTCTGAAAGAAACATTTAATGTATGTCTTAATTGTATAAAATATTTGTCTTAGAATAGAATACTGAAAATAAATGCAATACTAATGTTAAAATACCCATTTTTTTATCTACTGTCTTAGGAACTGACTCTAAAGTTAACTTTTCTCAACTCTACAAAGCTATTTTTAAAGAATTAGGAGGCAATTGAAGATCTAATGATTTGAAGTACATTAATAAAATCTATTTGTTACTTGAGGCAGAATACACAGCTTAAATCAGGTGATGCTTTTCCAAATATTTCCCTAGTTAAACACTTAAAAACCTGCCAAGATTTTTATAATAACTGAACATTAAATTGGTGTAATGCTTCCTAGCATGTCCCTAAAATATATTTGAAATGGTATCATTATAGCTATTTTTCAACTCTGAACTACATAAGCTTATACAAATATTTTCACAAGCTGTTCTATTTTGATATCATTTTCTTAAAGTCTTTGAATTGTATATTTTATGGCCCTGTACATTTGTAGCTTTTAATAACATCCTAATATCCCTTCAGTGCTTTTGAGCTTTAGTGGAACTATATATCAAGGCCTAACATCTAAACCTATGTAATTTAAGTTACCTTGTAATTTTACCATCCCAACATATAAATGCAATGTAATTGTGGTGCATTGATTTATAAGGAAAGTTTCATGAACACAGATAGGCATAAAAATGTGACAAACTATGGATAGGCATAGTATGATTAATCACATATATAATTTTACTCTCGAAGTCGATCCCTGTGGAGATTGAATGCCAAAAGATTTACTTTTTATAATGTTACTAGATATAACTAATAAGTATATAAAATATCTACGATCTAGATAATTAAGGTATAGAATAATAAATACTGAGTAATGTTCATTATGACACATTTATGTTCCTGCAAGTGTAATTGAACATGTTAATAAATATTAATTAAAAGCATGGCAATAAAGCATATTTTCTTTATAGCTATATTTTTTACAAATAATATCTTGTAATTAGAAATTTGTTTGTTATTATAATCCACTCAATTGAATGCTGGTTATCATATTTTCCAAAATTGGCTTGAAGAATCTAACTACAGAAATATTTTAAGTTAAAAGTATTGTTTGAAATTATACTTCAATTTTATGAAATTAGATATATTAAAAATACAAGACATAGCCGGGCGTGGTGGCGCACGCTTGTAATCCCAGCATTCGGGAGGCTGAGACCGGAGGATCCGGGTTCGCGGCCAGCCTCAGCTACCTAGTGAGGCACTCCGCAACTTAGTGAGACTCGGTTTCAAAATAAAGAATAAAAAATGGGGCTGGGGGTATAGCTCGGAAGTAGAATGCCCCTGAGATCAATCCCCAGTACCGCCAAAAAAAAACCAAAAAAAAAAAAAAAAAAAAAAAAAAAAAAAAAAAAAAAAAAAAAAATACAAGACAGAAAATGACTAGTAGGAGAGGAATATCTTACTGCCTCAATCTTGAGTATGAGATTTATTCTAAAATTTTGTTCTCTATAAATTCATAGCCAAATCATTGAAAAAGTGAAATAAATGATTTTGGCTATTAGTATATTTTGAATTCTCAGCAAATACTCATCAGCTTACATCAACAACGCTCAAATTCAAGTTTTATGTGTTATAGTTGAAAGACTATGTTTGGCTCTAATTTAGTAGTGCCTTTATTTAATCCAATAAACCCTTTTATTAAAGTGGAAAGTAAATTATTTTTATTTTATTCAAAAATGTAAAATATTTATGAATAATTTTTATTCTGAATTAATGGAAGACATAGCAAATAGATATAGATATATCACATATATTATTTAATTTGCTTAAGCACATTTTTAAAATTCAAGCTAAGTAATAATTTTATTAGTTTATACAAGGATAAAATAAAAAATAAAGCATTTTGTTGGACTTATATTTAACAATAGGTATCAGGAAAATAAAAAGATTTTTACCACATCTTTCTTTATGGAAAGCCTTCTGTTGAGTAGTCACAAGGAATATGACCAAGCAACAGAAAACTAGAAATCAATAAAGAATATTAATGGAGAAAAAGGTAACTATAACTTAGTGATGTAAGTAAATTAATAATTGATTTCTATTTTGTTTTCATCCGACCAGCAAAAATTAAATGTGGACATAGTATTTCTTCTTGGAAAATGTGTAATGGAATGAATCATATCATACACCATTCCTAGAAAACTGTAGTAAACCACTCTTTGGAAGGATATGTGGCAGAATTTTTCAGAAAATGAAGTAGGTAAAATTTTAGCTCAGAAAATAAATATACTTTTAGGAATCTATTCTATTCAATTCAATGATGTATTCAATGAAATAGTGTAAGAGTTTTAACATTAGCATTCATGAATAACTGCATCATTTCTGACCTCAGGCTAAATCAAAAAAATAAATTAAAAAAATTTACACTAGCTTTTCAAAACAAGCAGGTATTTTCTGATAATATGTAATCTCTAACATATGTGTTTGGTAGAGATCTTTATGTGCTCACAAATTACAAAGTATCTTTCCTTTTCTATTTACTTATTTATTTTGCCAAAGAACTTAGTTTTGCTATGTGAATTTAGAAAAAACAATCATCATTGTTTGCTAACTGAATTTTAAATATCCATAATTATTATATACATCATTAAATATTTGATATTGTAGCACAGACAAATGCTTGCTTTTCCAAAGCAGTTAAAGTTCAATTTATTGAAATAATACTCATACATGCACATGTAGGTATATTCACATATTTAGGAATATAAGTAGGCATTTCAGGAATTTCTCTTTTTGTTCACATCATATGTCACAGTAATTTAACAACTAAATATACTGTATTTGAGCCTGCCTGGTGGTGTATTCTTGTAATTCCAGTACTTGGGAGGCTGAGACAGGAGGATCACAGGTTCATGACCAGCCTCAGCAACTTAGGGAGGTCCTCCACAACTTAGTATCATCTGGTTTCAAAATAAAGAATAAAAAACAGGGCTGGAGGTGTACCTTGGATGTAGAAAGCCCCTGGATTCAATCCACAGTACTGCAAAATAATATAAAAATAAACAGTGTTATAATATATCCAAAATTTTAAAATATTAATATCATGTTGCTTCTTTTTCTAGAACATTAAATCAGATTTTTCTTACCTACATTCTTCCCTTATAGTAATGAGATAGAATGCATATTTTTAATAGTATATTTTAAGTATTATATAGAAATAAATGCAATTATTTATTTTGTTTTCCAAAGAGCCAGTCTGTGTGTGTTTCTGCATGTGTGTCTTACCTGCCCTAGTGGACAGAAAGACAGACAGACAGACACACACACACACACACACAAACACACACACACACACACACACACACACACAGAATCATCACTCATTCATGGGATATTGATTCCAGAATTCCCACAGATACAAAATCCATTGACATAAACATCTCATATAAAAAATGGTTAGTATTTGGATAAAACTTATGCACATTCTTGTGTGTACTTAAATTATCTCTGTATTATTTAAATAATGAATAAAATGTAAATTCACTATAAATAGTTATTATATTGGTTAGAAATTGATGGCTTAAAACAGGCTAAACATGTTTAATACTGACATATTTATATTTTCAAATACTTTCTCTCTGCAGTTGGTTGAAGTTATATGTCCAGAAACCAAACATATAGAGGGCTGGTAGGATATATGCCTCATATCATATTTGAGGTAAGTTTAATATATTCAGGAAAACTGATACATAAGAACCAAAATATATTATAAAACATGCTAGGTTAGTAAGATATAAAAAGTTGTGAGTATTTATACAGATTTTAGAATGAGAATATTCATTAAAAATGTTTACACAATATGACTTCTTAAGTACTTAAAATAATTACTTATTTTTATAAATAATTACTCATTATTGCAAGATAAATATATTTTAGTGAGCAATATATCATATAGCAGCTCAATAACTATGTCACTGGTCTAGAAAACATTCATTTTTACAGGATAGAAAAGATTTTTATGGATGACATGAAAAGAATTTTGTTAGCTTTAGGTAGAGGCATTAAATTTATAGGTCATTTAACACATTAAAATAATTTATTTTTCCCGTTCACCTTTTTAAAAGTTCAGTGCCTATTGATTTATAAAAACATGTTAAAAATTCTTATTTAATACTGCCAGACTTCATTTTTCAAAAACAGCATTAATTGTTAGAATCTTTTTTTCTGTGTATCTGAGTTAAACACTGTTTTGTAGAATCTATTATGGTCTCTATGGAAACTATTCTCTCCTTCCTGGCCAAGAAAATTTTCCTTCCATGACCTGTAAACTTTAATCATTGTAAGACAATTTAAAAATAAAATCACATAATGCAACTGAATTAGTATTCTAGAATTTTTGAATCATAAGGCATTTCTAATAAACATAGAAATAAACTTTTTCCAATAAATATAGTTCAGATGTCTAATAAAATTATGAGTATGTAAATCATAGTGTATGAAAAGTGATGCATATACTTTTATACTATCCATTTGAAATTCCTTTGGTGGACTTAACATATACAACACCTCTCTCTCTCTCTCTCTCTCTCTCTCTCTCTCTCTCTCTCTCTCTCTCTCTCTCTTTCTCTCTCGTGGCACTGGGAATTGAACCCAGGGCATTCTAACTCTGAGCTACATCCCCAGCCCTATTTTATTTTAATTTTGAAACAGAGTTTTGCTAGGTTAATAAAGTCTATTTGCTGAGTGCTAAGGTTGTCCACTAACCTAAGATCCTCCTGTCTCAGCCTCCCAAGTACTGGGATTAAAAGTGCGCACCACCACACCCAGCTTGTCCTTTGAATTTTAAAGATAAAGATTATCAACAAAAGTCTCTGAGAGATTTAAGATGAGGGAAAAGTTACTATACATATATAAAAAGTATATTTTGTATTTCATTAAAATACAGAGATTAATTTCATGATGTTTATGTATTCACACTTTTTTTCTAAAATTACAAATCATTTTGGCATATACTACCTCTTGGATGTCATATCTCATCATATTGTTAAATAACTCACTATTCTCCTCAAGTTAATTACAATGTTATTTTCATACACATCAACTGTATTTATATTTAATCAACATTTTTATAATGTATTTATACATATTTTTCTACAGTAGTATCAAAGCTTTATTTAATTCATGAGATTTACTAATGTAAATATCACTATTCTATTTGACTAGATAATTTCAAATTGTCAACTCTTGATCTGTTTAAGTGATTTTAATCTTTGCTCAGTTAAAATAATATGAGTAAAATGATATTTTAAAATATTCAGCTTCTTAATATGGAAGTATAGAATGATTTTTGCAGTAACTTTTCTGTTGTGGATAGTCAGAAAATGTGTATAAAAGAAACATCAAATAAATATGTGCCATCAAAAACATCAAATAAGTAAGAATTTGTTGTATCAAGAAAATGGAACAAAACTGTGAAATAAAATAGTTAAATGTAGCCTTATAAAAGTGAGATAAATTTAATTGTTATATATTTAACAAGTAACTAACATTATTGGTATGATTCTAAGTATGCCATTTAATCATTTTTACTTCTATTTTCTTATCTATAGGTGATAATCATTCCCATAGCAAAGAAATGTTGAGAAAAATATTTAAAATTATATGAAAAAAATGTTCAACATCAGTAGCAATCAGAGAAATGCAAATCAAAACACATTGAAATTCGATATAATTCATTAGATATCAAGAATACAAACAATAATGAATGCTGGCAAGGATATAAACAAATAGAAACACTAATACACTGTTGGTGCATTTATGGATCAGTACAACATAAACTCGAGTATGGAGATGCTTCAAAAGGCTAGGAATGGAGTGATCACATGACCTTAGCTATACTAAGCCTCAGTATCTTTCTGAAAGAATTAAAGTAAAAATACTATAGTGATACATGCATACCTCTGTTTATAGTAGCAAAATTCACAATAGCAAAATTATGGACCCAACCTAGTTAATTGTCAAGAGATGAAGAGATGAATGGATAACAAAAATGTGATAGATAGATGATAGATAGATATAGATAGATGATACCTTATGATAACGATAGATAGATAACAGAATTTTACTCAGCCATAAAGTAAAAGAAAATTGTGTAATTTTCAGAAAAAATATATAGCGCTGGAGGATATTATGTTAAGGGAGATCAGCCAGTCTCAGGAAGTAAAGGTTTGAATGTTTTCTCTTGTATATGGAAGCTGAGAGAAATTGGGAAATAAAAGACACTTTAGAAAATTGAGGAGAGTGATCAGTAGAATAGTGGGAGGGTATAGGAGGCAAGCAGAGGGGAGAAGAAAAGGAAGAAATGATGAAAGAAACAGTTCAAATTATTATCTGCCTGTGTAGAAGATATCACCATCAATCTAACTGTTATGTATGGGCAGAAGTGGGTAGCAGGGTAGACCTGAAGGGAATCACACTAAGACCTCTGTGTGTGTGTGTTTGCATGGCTTTGAACCTCATTATGTTGTATAATTAAAATTTACCAATAAAAGTATAAAAATTATATGGAAAGAAAACAGAATAGAATCAGAAATATGTGCCATGTAATCCTTGTTATTCATGTAATCCTTGTTATTACCACAAACTGAATTAGTATTTCTAAGAAAACTTGATAGTATTAAAAATGTGCATACTAATAATTTAAAGTTCCTTCTAAATGCTATAATCTATAGTTTTGAAAATGATTTCTGAGTAATTTTGCCAAATAAAATTGCCTAAATTAAATTCATATTTTTGCACACATGTAGTCTTTGTAGGTGGTTTTCCAAGATATATTCTTTTAAGGTATTATATATTATTCTAAATTTATTTTCCTGGCTTTGTGGGCTCAGAAATAAAAACTGCATGCTCAACCAAATTTAAGCTGACTCTTTAATATCTCTCATTAATATATTTCAACATGAATGGCTATTGATACATTTCCTTGGTTCCAAATATAGCATTCATAGTCTATGGATATATAAATGGCTCAACCTTGTTTTAAACACTGATGAATTCAAGTGTAAACAAAATATATTAGTCAAAATGAAGAGTCTGACACCACCCCATATGCCATGGCACTATATTCATATAACAACATCAAACTCTGAGCAATAAGATATACACTGATCTCTCCTCATTAATTTGACCAACCTCCTGACTAAGCCCTTCACAGTTTTGCTTTATCTTACCTTTTTCTCAGCTCATTACTTTATTTGACAAACATCTATTGAGCTACTGCTATGAATTAGGCAAATCTCCTATGTATTCTAAAAATAGACCAAAAAATCCTGTCTAAATGAAATAAAATCTGTCTCTCACACACCTCACACACAGAGCGAAGTGATATTAAGAATAAAGGGGGAAAAGCAGAGAATAGGGGTGTGACATGTGGGGAGAATGAGCATGGATATTTTATTTAGGTGGAGAAGTAAAAACGAATGAGGCAGCAAGATTGTGATGTTATACTTCGGTGGAAATCCAACAACATATATGCAAGATATGTTAATAAGAATCACAATGTAATAATGAAAAAAATAAAATATCTAAATGAATGTTTTGACCTATTGTGTCATGGATTGGGAGACAATAGTGATGAGATATCCATTCTCTCCAAATTCACATACTGATTAAATTCATCTACAAACAAAAATATTTCAGCAGTTAATTAATATATTAGAAAGCCTACATGGAGAATGTATTTTTGACACAGAGATTATTAAACTATCTTTCAAAACTTTCTTTATAACCCCAAGGTTCACATGGCTCAGGATGTTGGTGGAAATCTTAATTTTCGTATGCTTATTTTTTGAAGATTTACGTATTATTTTGTGAAGAAATAATGTTTTAAAAGGTCAAAC
>PVLC010017217.1:15604-34233 GCA_004027655.1 Graphiurus murinus
CGCACGCTTGTAATCCCAGCATTCGGGAGGCTGAGACCGCAGGATCCGGGTTCGCGGCCAGCCTCAGCTACCTAGTGAGGCACTCCGCAACTTAGTGAGACTCGGTTTCAAAATAAAGAATAAAAATTAGGACTGGGGGTGTAGCTTGGAGGTAGAATGCCCCTGAGTTCAATCCCCAGTACCGCAAAAAAAAAAAAAATAAAATAAATAAAAGGTCAAATCCAAACAAAACAAAGCAGAGCCTTTTCTATTAAGGATAAAGTGGGAGAGGAGCCCAAGATGGCATCTGAGTGAAATGCCTCTCCTCAGGTGCTGTGAGATCAAATCAAATCTGCCATTAAAGCAACTTCTTGACGGAAGAAAAAAAGCGACAAAAATGCTAACAAAACAACAAAATTTGAACTACAACTAAAGAGACTCCAGAAAGCCACCCAGGGAGAGACTCCAGAAAGCCCAACTGTGTGGTGGTGGCCCCCAGCCACAGAGCCACGGCCTAGGTGCCCTTTAAGCCTTTAAGCCGGCTCCCCAGCTGAATACCCAGGGAACAGGCGTGGAATAAACAATCCCAGAGCTTCACATCCTACCAGGTGGTGGATCCCCACACCTTCCACAGCCCCCAGAACCTGCAATATTGCCAGCATAACCCCCGCGGGACCACCCCAGCTCACCTCTCCTGTCAGAGCCAGAGCAGCAATAATCTGCACTGCAAGGTTGAATCAAAACTGCTGCAAACACAGCTACCTGACAGAAAGAAAGAAAAGAAAAGCAGCAAAAAAGTGAATAAACCAACAAAAACAGGTGAACAGAATCCGCTGAGAACAAAGGAGCCAGCATGCGCATGCGCGCACCCACCCAACAATGACATACTCTACAAACTGTGGCCGCCATCTTGCCAGCCGCCATCTTGGCAGTCACCAGGAGCAGAGTCTATTAGCACCAAGACCTCCAACGACCTCCTGCACACCTAATGACCGGAAGTAGAGTAAGTGAATATAGAATTCCACACCCTAATCAGGTGGCATATCCCCACAGGAACAACAGAGATCAAGAACACCTGGGACACCCCAGATCACCTCTCCCACTGGAACCAGAGCATCATGGATCTGTAAGTTAAATTGCACCCTCAGGGTACAGGGGCCTCTATACAAAGTGTAGACTCAGTCACCACCCTTCAAACAATTGGATAGATCAGAAGTGCGGGAGGATCCCAGTGCACACAGGGCATAAGGAGAGATGCAGACAGGCCCTGTGGAGAGTGCAGAGACACAAAAATGCAGCAGGAGAGGCATCAGCAGAACCCCTTGCCTGCACTGATAGAACAAATAAAAATGCCAGAGACATACTTGAAAATTTAACCTCTGTACTTACAAACTAGCAGGGTTTTGGTTTTTGTTTCTTGTTGTTGCCATTATTTTTTGGTTTTCAGTTGTTTTTTTTGTTTTGTTTTGTTTTGTTTTTTTCTGTGCATGTGTTATGTTTTGTTTCTACTCTGTTTTCACTTTGTATTGCCTTATTTATGTTTGTTTGGATGATTGGTTGCTTTGATATTTATTTATTTTTTTTGCTTAGTTTGTTAAATCTCCTTCTTATCCCTTTCACAAGCTTCCTTCCCTCTCTCCCATCTATATTCTTCTCATCAACACTTTTTCTCTTCTCTTTTCTTTTTTCTTTTTTCCCTGTCTCATATCAAGACCATTTCATACTACCACACTTAAAGCTCTACATTGACTACCACAATCCTCCGACATATCTACCATCTCTAATCTTTACAAGATATCACCTCAATACACTCAACCTCTTATTCCACTGGACCATACACTCTACCCCATTCTTACATTCATCACTGTGACTTCTTACCCAACCTTTACCACTGAACACAATCTGTCCCTGTATATACCAGCAGACACCTCTAAACCCCCACTGCAGAGACTGCATGAAAAATCTTGCAAGAGCAGCAAAGATATAAATTTAAGAACAGGGGAGCAATTGGAAGGAAAAATAGCAAAGAAACAATGAGCTACCACAACCCCTCAATAACAGATCTCACCAACCCAGAATGGCAGAGATTACCAGAAGAACAATTCAGATCTTTAATACTAGAAACAATACAGTATTTTAGGAAATAATGTAGGGAGAGTTGGAAAGAAATAAAGGAACAAATAAAGAACCTGACAACCTGAAAAGGAACCAAAAGGAATTGAAAGATGCAATAATTGAAGTGCAGGCATCAATACAAACTATAAACAATAGATTAGACCACATAGAAAATAAAATGTCACTCTTAGAAGATGACCATTCCAAAAACGAATGTATAGTACATAATTTAGAAAAAAAATTCAACAGTATGAATTGGACGTCAATGAGATCTGGGCCAATTTCAAAAGAGCTAACCTAAGAATAATAGGCATAGAAGAGGTATTAGAAGTTGAAACTTATGGAATAAACAATCTTTTCAAAGAAATAATATCAGAGAATTTTCCAAACATAGAAAGAGAAGTCGACACACAGATTCAGGAAACATACAGAACCCCCTCTAGACAAGACCAAAGAAGACGTTCACCACACCACATAATAATCAAGTTGACTAATGTAGAGACTAAGGAGAGAATTCTAAAGGCAGCAAAAGTAAAAGGCCAAGTGACATTTAGAGGCAAACCAATTAGAATCACTCGAGACCTCCAAAATCAAGTCATGAAAGCCAGGAGAGGCTGGAGTAACATATTCCAAACTCAAAAAGAAAATAACATGCAGCCAAGATTCTCCTACCCAGCAAAACTCTCTCTCTCAAAGTTGATGGGGATATAAAAATCTATGGCAAACAGAGACTGAAAGAATTTATTTCTTTCAAACTGGCACTAGAGAAAATACTCAGAGATTAACTACAAAGAGGAACTAACAAGTAAACATCAGAACCAGAGAAATAATAATTTCCAGGAAGCAAACAACTAAGCAAAGAAGAATAAACACCACCAAAAACAGACGTCAAAACTCAAAATGTTAGGAATTAAAAATCATCTCTCAATAATCACACTGAATATAAATGGTCTCAACTCCCTACTAAAAAGGCACAATGTGGCAAAATGGACCAAAACCCAAACTTTCTCAACAAGTCCCCAAAAGCACAAGCAACTCAAAGGAAGATCATTACATGGGGTTGTATTAAACTAAAGAGCTTCTGTGCAGCAAAGGAAACTATCAAGAACTTCAACATAGAGCCCACAGAGTGGGAGAAAATATTTGCCAGCTACTATTCTGATAGAGGCCTAATATCTAGGATATACAGAGAACTCAAGAAAATCACAGCTAAGAAAACAAATAACTCAATTAAAAAATGGGCAAAGGATCTAAATAGACACTTCACAAAAGAAAAAATACAAATGGCCAATAAATGTATGAGGAAATGTTCTACATCATTAGCAATCAAAGAGTTGCAAACCAAAACTACCTTGAGATTTCATCTAACTCCAATCAGAATGGCAATCATAAAAAAACATGAACAACAACAAATGCTGGCAGGGGTGTGGAGAAGTGGGAACCCTAGTACATTGTTGGTGGGATTGCAAATTAGTGCAACCACTTTGCAAAACAGTATGGAGGATCTTCAGATGAATGGGAAGGAACCTACCATATGATCCAGCAATACTACTTCTGAGTATCTACCCAAAAGAATGGAAACCGAACCATCAGACCAAAACATGTGTATCTATGTTTATAGCTGCACAATTCACAATAGCCCAACTATGGAAACAGCCAAGATTTCCATCGACAGATTAATGGATTACAAAACTATGGAATATGTACACTATGTAATATTACTCAGCCATAAAGAAGAACAAAATCATGTTATTTGCAGGGAAATGGATGCAAATGGAAAATATTATGTTAAGTGAGATTAGTCAATCACAAAGAGTAACAAAGCATATGTTCTCCCTGATATGCAGATGCTAGGGAGAAGATGGGGCATAAGAGGGTATCCAGATAAAAAAGGAGAAACCCTAGATGAGCAAAGAAGTCGACTTAACTGAGGAGGATGAACAGGGAAACCCTAATACACATGATGTATTTTCAAAATACAGCAAGGTCAATCACTAAACTGAACTTTAGAAGGAGGGAGGGAGAGGGAGTGGGGTGGGAATTGGGGAAGGGGTTAAATGGTAAATGTGTGCCTATATGTCTTTATCAGCTTGCACCTAACAAAGATGTATGATTACAATGCACCAATTATTATAAAAAATTAAAATAAATAAATAAATAAAAATAATAAAAAAGAAGAAAGTGGGAGGTCTGCACAGTGACAAATATCTAAATTCATAACTCATATAAAATCTTATGCCAGATAAAGCATAAGAGTGATGTACATGCACACAGTACTTGGTGAGTTTTCCTTGGTTCCTTCTCCACTCCTCTCCTTCCCCTTTCCACACAAGATATTGAATTTGGCATTGGTATTTTTACATATATACACAGTGTGAGTGGTAGTACATCCTTCATTAATTCTCCTTCTCCTTCGCTCCTCAAAAATACCGCCCTTACTACATTGGAGTTTAAAATACAATGACCATATGATCCAGAAATCCCTTTCCTGTGGATTAAATGAAATGAAATAAAATTAATTATATTTAATTAAATCAAATCACTATGTCATGTCATAAAGACATCTGTACCCGCATGTTCACTGCAGTATTATTCCCAAAAGCTAAGATTTGGAGATAATCAAACTATGTCTATCCATGAATTAATGGATAAATTGTGTTACATATAAAAACATTATATAATATTTCACTACATGTTACATAGACAGCTTTATGGATCTGGTATATATATATGGAGAGAGAGAGAGAACACATCATCCTAAATGCAGAAGAAAACATACTGCAGGGTTTCACATGTGTAAAATCTAAAAAACAAACAAATAACCAAACAAACCTCCTCCCAAAATTGATAACAAAAATACAGCCAATCCACAGGTGGCTACCAGGTATGATGGTGGTATGGGGAACTGAGAAGACGGATGTAAAAACATACAAAGGTGCAGTTATGAAAGGGAATGACTCTAGATACCTAATATACAGAATGAAGACTATAGTTAATAACGTTATATTAATTACTGAAAATTTTCTTGTGAATTAGCTTCCAGGTATATTTACAACCAGAAGTGTTAACTATGTGAGATGTTGAAAGAGTTAATTTGTTTGAGAGAAATAATAAATTCATTGCACATATGTATATTCAAGTGTTATAGTTATAATTAAAATATAAATATAACTTTATATTACTCATAGGAGTATAATGATTTGAGAATTAACAAGGATGCCAACAGCTAGAATAGAATCCAGAAAAAATTATGATAATTAATTAATATTAATATTAATTTATGATAATTCCACCCTAAAGTAGACAAATGACCATTCTATAAATTGTTCTTGGTTAATTTGATATCCATATGGGAAAAATATAAATCTGTACCTGCACCTTGTATCATACATAAGAATAAACTCCCCCAAAATTACACATATAAATGATAACAGTAATATTCTGAAACTTCTAGAAGAAATTATAGGAGGTTGTCTTTATGACTTTGAAGTAAGTCAGATTCCTTATGAATGATTTTAATCCATGAAGATAAAATACATAGTTAAAATAAATATTGAACGTTAAGATCATCTGTTCTTTAAAACATCATAAGATTTCAAAAGTTAACACAGGATGATGACACTTCTAGTATATACATATGGCATTACCCTATAAACTAATTCAAAAAAAAATTCAATGAGAAAGGACAAATAATCCTACAGAAAATTCAACAATGAACTGGAACATGAACTTTCCTCAATAGCATATTTATAGGACCATTAATCAAGTGTAATTATTCTGAATCACTTTAGCTAGATATGTTGCTAAAATAAGATAACATAAAGCACCAATATACCTCAGAAGAAAGATATAAATGTAGACATTGAGATGTAGATGAAAAATAGATGGATAGATACCTAATAAGATTATAGATAGATACTGTTGATTTTTGTTTATATAGATGACAAATACAAGTTTATATTAGAATGTGGAGTAAGAGTAGAACTTATTCACTATTAGAGGGATATATAATTAGTACAACCACTTGAAGTAACTACAGGACATTTTCAGCCTAATCTGTTCAAAGACAAAAATCCATAGCTAGCAATTTCACAATAATTTTTAAACATCAGTGAAATCTTGATGCATGTATATTAGTGAAGAGAAATACGCAGGATTGGGCTTCTTTTGGTGTTGAAAATGATTATTGTTTTAATTTATTTTCAAGTTAGACAGGTATGCAAAGTTTGTGAAAATTCATTAGCACATGTATGAAAATTATGTATGCACATCTTAGGTATTTTATAACTTTATACTTCAAAAAAGTACCTTATTCTCTCACATTTGTATATATTGATTTTTACATTTCAAATTTTTTATATTTTATTGCCTTATAGTTTCACATCTAATGTAGTTTATAGAGACAGTGACACACAAATAATTCTGAAAAGTGATTGCCTTGAAATGCTGAACAACTGGATATCATGTGATGAAGATCAGCTCCATTCTATGTATTTTTTTTCCATTTTAAGTCCAAAATTTTTTAGCTTTTCATGAAAAAAAATTCCAATTTAATCTTTTTATTTACATGTATTTGTTTTTATTGGTCCATTATAACCATACATCATGGTGAAGTTTAGAGTGACAGAGACATAAATACACACAGTACTCAGTAAGCCCTCCCCCAACTCCCACACTTCTCCCTCACCCTCCCCATGCACGACATTAAGATTGACATTGGTAATTTTGTGTATATACATCATGATTGTTGAAGTGTTTTCTTATCTCCCTTACCTCACCTCTCCACCAGGGCCTCTCCTCCCTTGTCTGTAATACTTTTTATATCTCAATTTCTTCCTAGCTTCCACATATGAGAAAAAAAAAAACTTTCACTTTCTAATTTAATTTTTATTTCAGACTCTGCATAAAATTGTCTATAATAAATGTAAATATTATCCAGAGTCTAATTTTCTACACATCAAGTTTTCAATTCAGTTCTGAGTAATCCTGTAGATAGCAGTTGTCAGACCTCTCTACTATGTTTTTTACTGTCTTACTGATGCCAATATCTTTTCCTTTTAGAGTTTAATTTATAGATTTTATCGAATAGTGGCATGATCATTTGTACCAAGAATGCCTTTATGGGTCATTGAACTTTGTTTATACATGGAAAATTCAAATAATTTACTAAATCTTGACTTTATATGCAAAAATTCATTTTTAAAAAGAGCCTAAGTATATATAAATTTTTGTGTATGAGCAACACACATCTAGCATGATTTTATTATAATCTTAGAACAAATGTTTTACTAATAGTTTTTTAAAAATTAGTATTATTAAATTTTATAAGCACTGTGGATTCCAAATGAAAAAAATAAAACAAAACATGTCAGGCAAGAGAAGACTAATATAAACACACTGTGAAAAATAATGATGCTACATTTAGGGAAGTAATTAAGAATGGTAGAGAAGAAAAATAAGTGGAGAAACTCTAAAAGAACATCAAATAAGTCTTGTCAATTTTATTTTTTTAAATTAAAAACAAAACAAAAACTCCAACATATTGAGTCACTGCTCTAATTAAGAATCTGAAATAAAGTGGTTTTAATATTTAGTACATGATGTTTGGAAAGACTTAATTAGTGGCCTGAAACCATGACTTTTATATCAAAAGAAATAGCATTAATGAAAAACCTGTTAAGATAAAGTTTGATGTGAAATAACCTACACTCAGGTTTCTAGAGCAATACTTTTGGACACCTGGAGTAGGGGAGGTGCTGCATACAGCTTTCTTTATATGTAAAATGTTTAGATTTTTATATATAGTGACTTTTTATCAAATTAATTAAAACTTCTCAAACTTATTAAAGACATCTGTTTCTTAATTATTTCTTCCAAAATCTGGACAGTTAATTGTTACACATCTTTCACAATTCTTGGATTCTTTCCTAATTAGAGTTAACTAAAAACAAAGGTGAATTTTCAAAATCGCACCAATAATTAAATGTTGGTTATTTTCATTGGAAATATAAATAACATATTTCAATTTATGAAGTGCCATATATGTTATGTTTGTTAAAATCACAATTGTAAAATCTTATAAGCATAAAATTTATTAGTTTTCATTTCATGGGTTACAGATTCTGAAACATAATGTACTTTGAATGATACATTTGAAAAGCATGATATTGAGTGACATATTGCAATGTAGCTTTTTAAAATATTTTCATTGGTGCATTCTAATCATATATCACAGTCAAATGCAATGTGATACAAGCATACATGCACACAGCACTTGGTGTACTTCTTTCTGGATCCTACCTGGTTAGCCCCTCCTGTACATGTTACTGAGATTAGTAATGATACCTTCCTACCTGGGTTATAGCATTATTTGAACTGTTTCCTTAATTAATTCTCCTTTATGTGACTCAAATAAAGTAGTCATTTGAAATACAGGGAAGTAATTTTATGACAATATCTTGACAATTTTTAAACTGTAGATCCCCCCTCCCCCCCACACAAACCACATACACACATACACTCAGAAACAGTTTTAGCAAAGGGCACTGTCATCAAGATGAAAACTTAGAATTAATATAATTGATTAGTTAGGCTGAGACTAATAATTAAACTGCAAACTTCGTAAAACCTTTCTTCTTTGCTTAATAAATTTGGAAATAAAATGTGCTATTGCTGTGATTTGAATGTGTCCCCTACATTTCATGTGTTGGAAAATTAACCCTCAATGTAATATGTCAATGGCATTTGAAATTGAGTCCTTTGGAAGGTAATTAAAATTAAGTGATGTTATGAGGTGGGGTCACCATGGTGGTATTAGTGGCTTTATAAAAATAGGAAGAGATGTGCAGACTGGTGTGCTTGCTGTCTTGCCATGTGAAGATTTCTACATTAGAGTGTAGCAAGAAGGCCTCATCAGATGCCTAGCAGATACCCATTCATTCTTTTACATTTCCCACCTTCCAGAATTGTGCACCAAATAAATATTTTTTCTTCATAAATTAGGCAGTCTGTGGTACTCAGTTAGAGCAACATCAAATGGACTGAGAAAGGAACAAAGGCAATTCTCTGAATAAAATTGAAAATAAAGAAAACCCCAACAAAATCATTTAAACCGTGGTTACTTTAGAGAATGTTTGGATCAGTTTTACTTGGTATGTATATATATTTAACATATATAAGAGAGTAAATTCTCTATAATCCATGTTTTCATATTGTACTGAGCTTTACTTCAGCCAAGAAGTATGTAAAAATGGCACTGAGAAACTGAGAAAAGTTCAGATAAATAGGCAGACAATATCCTTTGATATAGAAGGCTGTGCCTTATTCATATTTGAATTCCACACAAGTTCTACCTAAATGGCCTAAAGAAAACACCCAAAAGTTTGAATGAATAAAACTAGGTAAGAAAATATCTTTAAATGTGTATCAACTTCTATCAGATCTTTAAAAAAAATATGATGCAGTTATATATAATAATGAGGTGAGAGATCAGAATTAAGAAGCAATTAACAATGAATTGTTATTTACCTAGTAAAAAAAACAGGTTTTGGAGTACTACTGAGCACAAAGTTCAAACTATTTTTTTTAATTAGGGTTAGTGTGCAGAGAAAAAACAAACTTTTTATCAAGGCATGGTGGTTTTGTTCTTAAAACTTAGTGTTTTTAACATCACTTTGTGAGAAGTTTCAGGAGAAAATGTACACACTAAATAACAATATATTAATACATTTTAAATGATCGTAAATAGTAGACTAAATTAACTAAGACTCATTTTGTATTAAATGCTATAATTGTTTTTAGTACAGAAGAATCATTAAGATCCAGAACAGTCATCCATGACTATTCTCTAAGATTGAAAGAGCTACACTGTAATTACTATTCATTTGTAAACAAGAAAAGTGATATTTAATGTTGCAGAGATCAATGCTGAAATAACCTAATATTTAATATAATTTCCTATTCCCTGCTCAGTATTATTGTCAAAATAATTATTTTCAGAACAGGGCTATAATTAATGCAGATACACAAATAAGATTTTTTTTGTTTTCTTTATTTATTTTTGTGTTATTAGAGAAGGAAGCCAAGAACATTGTACCTCTGAGCTTCACCTCATCCCTATTTTATTTTGAAACAGAGACTCACTAAGTTGTTGAGGTTAGTTGCAAACCTGTGATGCTCTTGTCTCAGCCTCTCAATTACTGGGATTATACTACACCTGGTTCAAATAATTTTTAAATATGTCCTGTTCTTTCATTATTTCTTCTTCTGGGCAAAATTATTCTATAATTATTGCATTTGCATTTTAAATCTTTTGATCTATTCTTTCAGACTAGTATTTTCTTTATAATAGTATAGTTTTTAATTGCTTTATTTTCAGTTATGTCATATTATAAATATGATTAAATATTTTTATTTAATTAATCATCGGAAATATTCCTAAAAAACACTGATTAAAGTCAGGATAAAATATCAAATATTCACAATTCCAAATATTCAAAATTTTATGAACTACCCACATTATATTTCATGGCTAAATGCCAGTTCAAAGGCCTTTGGGACATGTAATAATGATTTCTCTTTTAGATATTCTATTTTATCTATACTGCCTACAAAATATAAACTAGTTGATATAACATTTTACATAGAAAGCAAATCGATATGTCTTGTAAGATAGAGTTAATGTTCGTAGACAGAACACACACAGTCCAGTTCTTCTTTATATGTTACTTAAATGTATAATGAACCCTTCTTCCTGGAGGTAAGATAATTTTCTATGAATCTGCATGCAAAGTGTGTATTTCCATAATAATTCATAGCAGGTTTTTAGTTGTCCACGTTTTATCTGTAGGATATGTTTTGCTTCATTTAAACATAATAGAGAATTAGATAATTTCCTTCTCAGGTACTTCTTTTGAAATAGTGATGTAACTATTGGGAAATTATATTACAGTAGATTTTTAAAATAGGTTTTTAAAGATATTGATTTATTTTTATTTAAGTTGATTCAAGTTCCCCCACTGGAAATGTTTGAGGTCAGATATATTCTTATTTAAGATGTTTTTGGACATTTAGTATAAGATATAGTTTACACAATAAATAATGCTATTTCTGACAGTCTTGAATAATAATTCAAATTGAGCATATTATTTTTCAATAAAAATATTAAGTGTCATAAATGTAGAACACAAATAGTTTTATCTCATTTTAAATTACTTTCTCCAAATGAGTTCAGAAAAGTGTGATTTTGCATTTGATGATATTTTAAAAGCATTTCTATTTTTAAAAGGGAGCTTTAGAATTTTATATTGAAAATATGGAATTTTATAATATGTATTAATATTTTTAACTGGTAACCATGTTAAAATTTACTTTTATATGCAAAATAACAGCAACCTAACAAACATAGTAGTAATCAACATCTTTCCCTCTCCTGTGCAAATAATTCTAGTGTGCAATTTCTTTGCAATGCAAGAAAAATGCAAATCAACTACTTAAAAAAAAAAACACAAAAACTACTTAGCTTTCCAAGAATTGTTCTTGGATGTACATTTCATTAAATTTTTTTAGTGCATGCATCTATCATAAAATGATTGAGGCTTGTGTCATTTTTTTTATTGTGAAGACTATTTTCATATTCACTATTTTATTCATCTCTCCTTGACCTATGTGTTAGATGAAATAGTTTCTGAGTCCCAGAAATACTATCATCTCCCCACAGCCTCTTGGGCACTACATTGGAAAGTTAGACTGAGTACAGTAATAGAATTAAGTAAGTCTCTTTTCGAGACTATCATGCTTTAGCCAAATAGTATTAGAGTATGAGGAGCAAAGGCATCACTGATTAAAACATCAGAAAACAGTAACAAAAAAGAATAGTCTGCAATGTCCCGATTATCTGAATTCATATTTAAATTTATCTCTTTGAAATTATGTAACTTTGGTCGAGTTATTTATTTCACCTAGTCTTACTCTATTACTTTCTTTTACTATTTACTAATCATAACCTATTTAAAAAATCCTTTCACTCCCTTTTATTTTCCCTTTTTCAATTTTTTGAATTATATTTATTTCTGAACTTTATCTGCATGAACAGTTTTAAGGGATGTTTCTCATTGATGAAAAAATCTGCCCCTCTAATAGCAATCACTGAACATTGGCAATTTAAAAAGATAAATGAGAGGCTGTTAATGTTTACCGGACAAAAAATGAAGTTGTTTTCCATTGTGCTAGCCAATACTTCAGATAATTTTGAATTTTTTGATAATTTTGCTGAATTAGGCAAAAAAAAAAAGCCCAACCTCCCCTCACTTGATAATCATTCCTAAATTGTCATCACCTTTCAAAATTTCTGTGACATTCTTTTATTTTGTTGCTGTTGATGCCCTGGTAATTTTAGAATGGCAATTTATTTGTACTTACATGTAAGGAAACACCTGTAAATGTAATAAGCTAAAAATTAGTAAGTATGTTATCCTTTCTTCATGACTTTTTTAGTGAATAGTAAAATGCATATTAATTTGGGGCTTGTAGTTTTGTGCTTTACAATTATTTTTGTAGATTCTGAACTTTGAGTAATAGGTCTCTTTGTTTTGACTCAGAATTTTTGGGCTATTAAGTAGTAAGCAAAGTTCAAAAAACAAAGTTCAAAACCTATTCAAGGAAAAGGTTAGCAGGTTTAGAGTTCTATTTATTTTTTCTTTCTATAACTCTTTTCTTTGACAATGTTAAGCTTACACAAATGTTGAAAGAGCCGGGCATGGTGGCACATCCTTGTAATCCCAGTACTTGGGAAGCTGAGACAGGTGGATCTCTGGTTCAAAGCCAGCCACGGGCAACTGAGCAAGGCTCTAAGTAACCTAGTGAAATTCTATTTCCAAATAGAAAATAATATTGGACTGGGGGTGTAGGTTGGAGGTAGAATGCCTCTGGGTTCACTCCCCCATACCAAAAAAAAAAATGTTGTAAGAACAACATGAAGAATAATTTTTCTTCAAATGTTTCAGAGAAAGTTATCAGTTGATTCTACATAATACTCAATATGTTAATGTTCATTTCTTGCGTACAAGGACAGTTTACTACCTAATCACAATATAATAAAAAAGTTAAGAAACTAATATTGATATATTACAGTAAAAACTGACAAGTTAAGCTGCACCAATTTTCCCAATATCTTTAAAACACAAGGATTCACAATTACTTTGTATTATTTTTATACCTTTTATTGTCTTTCAATATGAAATAGTTTTAAATTTTTTGTTGATATTCATAATATTGACATTTTTAAAGATTAAAGTCCATTTTGTAGAATGCCCTTAAGGTTGAATCTATCAAATATATTGACATGATCATATTTAAGTCACACATCTTTGGCAAAAATACCATAAAATTATATTGAATTTCTCTCACTGCATTTTATCAGTTCGCATGTAATTTTGAATTTGATTTTATCTCATTATAGGTGGTATTATTTTTGGACAATATATTCACATAGTTCAAATTTTAAAAAATACATACTATAAATTTTTCCTGGAGCTTTCTAATTCATATCTGGCACAGAGAGTAATCTGTGAAACAAATATCCCTCTTTGCTTCTCTAGTAGGTTTTATTTTGAATTTCCTTCTTCCTACTTAAAATATTTCACCTTTATTTTTTTTGTCTGCACAGAGAAATATGTTGATTTTGGAGAGGGTAGGTCTTCATTACTACTCTAGGAAAAGATTAATAATAGCTCCGAACCCCTTGAGATAATATCTATCTAGGCATATATACATGATTTGGTTCTGCCCATGAGAAGTAAGAAAAGTATTTTCAGATATTTTTGGAGAATTCTTGTTTTTATCATAGAAGAACATATACTTTCATTGGTATATTTTTAAATATGCTTTTATTGGTTTGTTGTAACTATGCATTGTATTGACGTTTGGTGTATCCTTCCCTTTCTCTCTTGTGTTTCCTTCCATCTGGAATGTTAATATGATGGGCAGACATGTAAAAGACATTTGAAAATCTTGGACAAGAAAGTCAATAGGATATTTGAAAAAAAGACAGAAAGAACTTGAGACTCCTATGACTTCATTAAACTTTCATAGCCACCCATGATAGCTCTCAACTTGTTTTTATATGACACAACTCCTCTAAAACCCTTCACAAATAGTTATTGACATTTTAAAATGAGCTAATCTATTTCAATTGATTTTCGTGGTATTTGACACATGCTCCATAGCCAATATGTGTTGGTTGTTTTATTATTGTTATTCTAGCCTATGAGTTATCATAAACAGAATAAATAGCTTAACATGACATATAAACATCAAAAATAAAATAAATTACATAAAAATGCAACACTTGCCCTTAAGGAACTCACAAAATAATGGATATAGATTAAAATGTTAAAACTGATGCAGTTTCAGAACACCAGAAGAAATTTTTGGTGTTACCTGTTGGTATATAGATCCCTGAAGTTCATATTGTGTCTGAAGTCATTTCAAATGAAACCAAGACACTTTGCTTTCCTAGACAACAGGATGAAATCTCTCTACAACCTAACACTTGCTATTTTGCCGCAGAGTGGGCTGTAGATGTCATATTTGCTTTATTCAAAAATATCATTTCTTTGCAAAGGTAGTATGTTTACACAAATCAAATTTCAGTTATAAATATTAAAAATAAAGCTTGAGAAGTTTCATTTCCACAATTGTACCTAAACATTGTTCCCCAAAATCCCTAATAAATGTTCCACTATGTGAATTTCTTCCATATCCTTCAAGGGATTGTTTTGCAATTATAAATACATATTCATACATTACTCACCTATTTTAATATAAAAGATACTCTGTATAATAGTATGTTCTTGGCTTTGCTTTTTCATTTCACATTATGTTAAAGACCTTTTCATATCAATAGTTTCTAAATTTTCACTCTAACAAGCATTTCTGCAATTCTTTACACATACCTTATTTCATGTATGTACTTTCATCTATAGGATAAACTCAGAAATATGACTTCTCAAAAACTAAGCATAAACTTGGCTATTTTGACAACTTTAATTGAGTTTGAGAGCTTTTGTGATAAGCGTATTTATGTTAGTTATTCTTTTTCTTTCAGTACAACAGGTTTATAATTTTCCTGAGTCACTGACATAAGTGAATTGCCCAGCATAATGATCTTAAATCTGATTGACAGATATATATATATATATATACATACACATATATATGTATATATGTGTATGTATATATGTGTATATATGTGTATGTATATATATATATATATGTAGATCTATACAAATATAGATATCTCCATATATGTGTATATGCGTATATATATAGTATATACTACATATATGTCAGTACCATATAAACATTTTTTAACCAACATATAATACATATATATCAAAAAAGTGCATATTTTAGGTGTATAAGCCCAATAATTTTTTATAAAACTGAATGCACCAAACAAAGCAATAGATAGTAATCCAGATGTACATTTAGTGCTCCTTCTCAGTCCTTCCATCCCATCCTCCTGGTTTCTAACAGAATAGAATAAATTTGACTATTTTTGCACTACATATAAATAGAAATATGGAGTGAATACAATTCTGCAAGGGCAGACTTTATTTTGTGTTTAACTTTCAAGTAAAATACAAATAATTTCTCTTTCATGGGTGGAAGATAGCTCTAAGGATCATTATATATTTCCCTCAAAAACACCAACTAGTTTGTTCCTACAAAAAAAAAAAATGGCCCCAATATTGTTTTTATCCAATTTGCAAAATTATCCAGCAGCTCAAAGGAAATTTGAGCTAGTTTTACTCTACTGCTTCTCATATCACTTAAAAATTGAAATAAAATAATTAACATTTATTATATTATTATGTGACTCAGATAGCTGTCAAGAGCACAATGGATAAATTATGCGGGAATTTGCAAAATAGAATGCCACTCGATAATGAGTATAACTAAGCAACTACATGTAAAAATATGGATTAATTTCACAACATAATGTTTTTTATTTATTTATTTTTCATTGGTGCATTACAATCATACATCTTTGTTAGGTACAAGCTGGTAAAGGTAAAGGCATACATGCACACATTTTTCATTAAACCCTTCCCCAATTTCCACCTCACTCCCTCCTCCTCCCTCCTTCTCAAGTTCAGTTTAGTGATTGACTTTGATGTGTGTGTGAAAGTACATCATGCTCATTAGGGTGTACCCCCTACCCCCATCACCTTCCATTAAGTCAAATTCTTTGCTCACCTAAGGATTCTTCTTCTTCATCTGGAATCTGTCTTATGTCCCATTTTCTCCCTAGCTTCCACATATTAGGGAGAGCATACAATTTTTTACTTTTTGTGACTGACTAATCTCACATAACATAATATTTTCCAGTTCCATTCATTTTCCTGCAAATAACATGACTTTGTTCTTCTTTATGGCTGAGTAACATTCCATTGTTTGCATATCCCATAGTTTTAGTAATCCATTCATCCATTGATGGACATTTTGGCTGGCTCCATAGTTTGGAAATTGTGAATTGTGCAGCTATAAACATAGATACATATGCATCCGTCTGATAGTTTAGTTTCTGTTCTTTTGGGTAGATACCCAGAAGTGGTATTGCTGGATCATATGATAGATTCATTCACATTCATCTGGGAATCCTCCATACTGTTTTCCAAAGTGGTTGCACTAATTTGCAATCCCACCAACAGTGTATTAGGGTTCCCACTTCTCCACACCCTTGCCAGCATTTGTTGTTGTTTGTGTTCTTGATGATTGCCATACTGATTGGAGTTAGATGAAATCTCAAGGTAGTTTTGATTTACATCTCTCTGATTGCTATGATGTAAACATTTCATCATACATTTGTCAGATGTAAAAAAGTGAGATAATCCAGTTAATGGAAAACCAATCAAAAGTAAGACTGAAGCCGGGTGTGGTGGCACACACTTGTAATCCCAGCATTTGGGAGGCTGAGACTGGAATATCAGGGTTCTCGGCCAGCCTCAGAAGCTTACTGAAACCCTCTGCAACTTAGTAAGATCCTGTTTCAAAATAAAGGATAAAAATTAGGGCTGGGGCTACAGCTCGGAGGTAGAATACCCCTAGGTTCCATTTCCAGTACCGCAAAAATAAAAGAATAACTAATAATCTTTTACTTTTGAGATTCAGGTAACTTTCTGATAGTCTCCCACTACTCTCTTGATGATCTTAAGATTATTCCAATTATAATAAGCCTAGTTTTGTTACAGTTAGTTATATTATTACACATGTGGGAACAAAAAAGTGTTATTTAATTGCATAGGCTTCTTTGAGCATGCTGTATTGAGCAAACCAATGTCAAGGAGCTAATTTTAATCTGAAAAGTTTTGTAGAAAAAATTCTAGATTGCACATCTTTTTTGTAATTTATTTATTTACTTTATATTTTTATTGGTACATTATAGTCTCATATAATGCAGTTTATAGTGATAATGATATACATGCATACCAGATGTATTATTTGCTTTTGTGCACTAAGTACACAACACCCTACTCATTTTTATCCATAAGACCTCTATTTTGAGATGAATTCCACTCTTTTTAAGATCCTCAAATTTGCTAAGGTTTATGAACTACCTTTACTACTTGTAAAAATTCATTGTTATTTGCCAGTAGAACAAAATACTTTTCCAAAAATTCCAAAGAAATAGCAAAGATTATATATATTTTTTTAATTTTTTATTTTTTTTTAGCATGGATTTTTATACATTTCTTGGGTACAACAGGGTTAATCACACATTTTTGTTGGGTACAAGCTAGTACAGGTAAAGACATCCATGCACATATTTCTCATTAACTCTTCCCCAATTCCCACCCATCCTCCGCCTATCTCCTAGTCAGTTTAGTGATTGACTTTGATGTGATCTTGTAAGTACATCATGCTCATTAGGGTGTCCCCCCTCCTCCCATTACCTTCCATTAAGTCAAATTTTTTGTTCACCTAAGGATTCTCCTTCTCCTGGAGTCCCTCTTATGTCCCATTTTCTCCCTAGCTTCCACATATTAGGGAGAGCATTTGATTTTTAACTTTTAGTGACTGACTAATCTCACTTAACATAATGTTTTCCAGTTCCCTCCATTTCCTTGCAAATAACATGATTTTGTTCTTCTTTATGGCTGAGTAAAATTCGATTGTGTACATATCCCATAGTTTTATAATCCATTCATCTGTTGTTGGACATCTTGGCTGGTTCCATAGTTTGGCAATTGTAAACTGTGCAGCTATAAACATAGATACACATGTGTTGGTCTGATAATTTGGTTTCCTTTCTTTTGGGTAGATACCCAGTAGGGGGATCGCTGGATCATATGGTAGGATCATTCCCATTCGTCTGAGGATCCTCCATACTGTTTTCCAAAGTGGTTGTACTAATTTGCAATCCCACCAACAATGTATTAGGGTTCCCACTTCTCCACACCCTCGCCAGCATTTGTTGTTGTTTGTGTTCTTGATAGTTGCCATTCTGATTGGAGTTAGGTGAAATCTCAAGG